>JAJOOF010004351.1:0-54303 GCA_029582545.1 Solanum lignicaule | reverse complement strand
TTTTAGAAAGATGAAAAATGCATTCCGGAAAAATAAAGTGGAAAATGCCCCCCCCCCCCCCGCCCCACTTCCATTACTCATAGGGCATCAAATTTGGGAGAGAGTTTGTCAATTTCCTAAAGTTATAGAAACTTCACCTTCTATACTTCCTGGATATGGGTTTTGAACATATTTAACCAAACAGAGCATATTTTAGGAGTTGCCGTATAGGAAGGATAATCTGCTACGACATAATCTTCATGTGATGCACATTGAAAAAAATATTTTAACAATTTGTTTAACACAAAATGGATGTTAAGGGAAAGACAAAAGACAATACAAAATCTAGAATGGACATAAAGGAATATTGTACGAGAAGAGAGTTGTGGCTGTAAGAATTACAAAATTGTAAAATAGTTAAACCCAAAGACAGTATTTCATTCACATTGGATTACAAACGTGATATTTGTGAGTGGGTTAAAAATTTGAGGATGACGGAGGGTTATGCTTCGAATTTAAGAAATAGGGTAGATATGAATGAAGGAAAATTGATAGGTATGAAAAGTCATGATTGTCATGTATTCATGGAAACATTAATTCCTATAGTTTTTAGTCATCTACCCGAAAGGATATGGAAACCAATCATAGAGATAAGTCTTTTCTATAAATATTTGTGTTCTGGAAAGGTGTTGGAGAGTTGTTTAGACATGATGGAGGAAAATATTTTTGTAATTACTACTAAGTTGGAGAAGATATTTCCATATTATTTCTTTGATGTGATGGAGAATCTTCCAATTCACCCTGTACAAAAGGCCCGCCTCGGAGGTCCAGTTCAAACAAGATGAATGTACCCATTTGAGAGGTAAGTTATTTTCACTAAGTTTATTTTTCTTAATTAACATATATAGATATGTACATGCAAAAAAATTGGCAGTTCCAAGAAAACAATTAAGCAAAGGGGAAAGATCGAAGGATCTGTTGTTCAAGGTAATATTGGGACAAAAACTAGTGATTTTTATTCTTAATACTTTGGGAATGAAGTGTTATGTAGGAGAAACAGGGCTAATCCCAATGATGAAGATAATGTCGATCCTCTATTTCCACCAATATCAATTTTTAATTAAAATGGTCGAGGGTCTAAACAACGTGGAAAGCGAAGCTTCACTTGTGTGGAAATGAATTAGCTGTGACACATATTTTTCTAATTGTCCAAAGATTCAATGATATCACAAGTAAGTGTTAAAGTATGTTATCAAATTACTTACTAATAATTGTTTATTAACTAACAAAAAATTTGGATGTACAATTACCAGCTTGTTCGTAAACACATTGGGTGATGAAGCCATCTATAGGGGATTTTCCAAATGGCTAAAAAAATATGTAAGTGTGCAAGCGTATATTGAATCAATAAGTATTTAATAATATATTCATGTTATACCAGATTATATTATTTTGAATAACAATATAAAGGTTTATGATGAATGCTCAAATGTCGAACATTTGCACTTAGTGAGAGAAGTTGCACTTGGACCTGAAACACAAATTTAGACAATGAATAAGTATTGTGTCAATGGTTTTAAGTTTCAAAGATAAGAAGTTTCATGGAATAAGAAAACAAATAATAGCGGTGTCTAAATACAAGGGGATGTTTATAGTGTTGGCGAAACTATTGAATATTATTGTGTCATTCATGACATTATTCAATTAAGTTATTCACGTTGGCCTAAAAAGATGATTGTATTATATGGGTGGAAGTGGTTTGACCCATCACATAGAGGAACAAAGGTGGACCAATAACATAATATAATTGAAGTTAAGCACACTAGAAAATACAGAAGTTATGATCCTTTCATCATTGAACAAAATTCTAAACAAGTGCATTATGCTCCATTTCCATTGCGTAGAGACAAAGTTTACTAGTGGGTTGTAATAAAGACTAAACCTATGGGAAGAATTGAAATTGAAAATGTCTTATACGTGGCGTGGAAAAATAAGGTTACAATTGTTCAACAACAAGTTGATGATGAATTGGAAACCACACTAGAACATCCTCAAAACAGATTAGAAGAAGTATTTGATGATGAGATAATGATATGTATTGAGGAAGAAATAAACGAGGATTGGGAAAATGAATCATTTGATAACAAAGAATATGACAATGAAAATTAAACAACTAAGGAAGAATAATGGGTGAATTATGAAAATAAAACAAGGGAGGAGGAATAGAAGTAGAATGATAGCATGTACTCCTTAATAAGCTTCTATCTCTTTAGTTTATGAACTGTTTTAAATTTTGAAACAAATTTGGAAAGACTTTAAAAGTCTTTATATTATGATTTAGCTATTTTTGTAGGTTAATTTAAGTTTGTTGTTTTATATTTTGAGTAGTATGTTTACTATATGTTTTGTTTTATTTGGCTGAATTGATTTAAAGTGAATTGAATTTGAAGGTGGGCATCAGAAACTGCCAGTTTCTGCTATTAAAAACTACGGAAAAAGTGACAGACAGGGTGGTAATGTCCATCGCTTTGTTGAATTTTTTTCAAAAAAACCAGAAAAGAGACGGACAGGGTCCTTTAGTCCATTGCTTTTCTGCAATTTAAAAAATTTAATTATCAGAAAAGCAACAGACTACGTCGCTTTTCAAAATTTTTAAAAAAAATTAAAGAAAAGCAACGGATGGAGTCTCTTTGTCTGCTTGTTTTCATGATTTTTAAAAATTATAAAATTCAAGAAAGTGACGGACTGTGTCGCTTTTTGTAAATTAAGAGAAAATAAAAATGAACTAAAAGCGACAAATGACGTCAAATTTTCAAAATAATATCGATATGTCCTCTTAAAAAAGTAAAAAAACAAAGCAGTCCGTCACTTTTTTGAGACGCTGTTTATCTCTTTTTGAAAAGCGTCGAGACAATTTGTGGCGAACTTCACTGCATCTCTTTTCTGTTGATTTTAACCAAAAAAAGCGATGCAGCCCATTGTTTTTCAGCAACTTTGTAGTAGTGATAGCTAGACTTATGATCCATGTGCTGCAGGTTGAGGAAGATAAGTTGAATGACAGGGAAGAGTTCCATAGTAAGAGAGCTAAGACAACAGGTCATGAGTCCAGACAACAGAAGACCAAAAATGTGAACCGGTCATCTTTTTAGAAAAATGCCAACTAGACCTACTCCATCATTAGCTAGTGCACCGGCACGAAAGAACAGAGGTGATTTTAGGAACAAGAACTCCTAGAATTATAGATGTAGACCTACCAATCGCCAAGAGCAAGTGAATTCACTAGACGTTGTCACTAGTGTGATCAAAGTCGTCTTTACTTTTGATGTTTATGCATTACTTGATCGAGGAGCGAGTCTATCTTTTATCACTCCTTATGTAGCTACGATGTTTGATATTTTTCCCGAATGACTTCTTTAGTCGTTCAGTGTTTCCACACTTGTTGGTGAGTCTATTCTAGCAGAGAGACTTTATTGTGATTTTACCATCCTAGGTCATGGATGGTGATATTTGCTCACACATGGTCTAAAGAGGTATTTTAATGAATTAACATGGATTGGTTGTCAAAGAAATCTTTCCATAAAACTTGAGTGGAAGTAGAGACTTAATAATTATCTTGTGGGATTTAGGCCTAGCACCTAGTGGATATTGAAATGATATGGAGGTTCCCACCTAGTTGAGTTTAGGCTTCCAAAATGGGGACTCTCACCAAGTAGAGTCCGGATTTCCCAAAGTATGTCTCATGAGATGGAAGCCTTCACCTAATGAAGTTTTGGGTTTCTAGTAGCAATCTATGTATCCCATAACTACGTTCCCCGTAGGAAAGTTAGCTAGTGGATCCGACTAAGCTAACACACCGATTCTACCTTAGGTAAGTGGACCAACCCTTGACGGTGTGGGTACCATCGAAGGGATCATGCGGTAGCTCATATGTTCTCATGTCAGTTAAGGCTATATCCCAACTACAACAAGATTAGTAATGAACTAAGATTATGCTTGAAGAAGCATCTCTTAGAGTTCAAACCTAATGGACTAAGGTTGTGCTTAAGGAAGCATATCGTAGAGTCCAACACAATAAATGAACTAAGATATGCTTGAAGGAGCATCTCCTAGGATTCAAACTTAATGAACTAAGACTATATTTATGGAAGCATCTCCTAGAGTTCGAAAGCATTAATGGACATAGACATGCTTAAAGAAGTATCTCATAGGGTCCATATTAATAATGAACTTAGACAGGCATAAATAAGTATCTCATAGGGTTCAACCTAATAATAAACTAAGATGTGCTTAAGGAAGTACCTCATAGTGTTCTAATGTTTAAAAAAGGGGGACTAGTTTCCCACTAAGAAGTGTGAGTATGAGGACCTAAAAGTGGTACTTAGTACGAATGGTATTATGGGATGCCATTCATGCATTGCACAAGTATGCCTTAAGGTTACCTACGAAATGTTGCTCTTATATGATGTATGCTTTAGTGGATTGTTTCTATAGTTGCCTTCCATGATATGATTGACTAAACATGATAGTTCCTTTTTCTATATGAAGTAAGCTATGTATGAGACCAAATGAGTGGTAATTCTGCACATGGTGACTTCAAGGTTATGCTTAGTGTGAATGGTATTATGGAATGTTATGCATACATTGCACAAGCATGCTTTGAGGTTACTTAGGAGCATAGTGCTCTTATGATATGAAAGCCTAAGAATTGAATATGTATATAGACTATGCTTAAGATGATCAAAAAGGGATACCTAGCTTTCATGGTATTATGGGATGTTATTCATGCATTGTACAAGTATGCTTCTAGGTCACTTGAGAAGCATTGCACTTATGGTATGAAAGACTAATGGTTGAGTAAGGCTTATATGATGCTTATGTTGCAGACTTTGCTTATGATTACGATATTGCCTCTTATGCTTATTGTTTATGTTTTATGTAGTATTTCTTATGCTTATGGATTATGTCTTATGTTGACTAACCTTTATGATATTATGCTCTTATGATGTTATGCTAGCTGACATATTTAGTGCAATTTGTACTAACGCATACTTTGCCTACATTCTAATCAAATGTAGGGTTCATAGATTTGAGTTCAAATCTTGAGGCTAGGTTTCTATGGAGCAAAGGAGTTAAAGACTTGGTGAGTCCTCATAGCTTCGAAGACAACCCACTATTTCCATTATGTCTTTTATTTTCATGTTGAGACTTTTCTATGGGCTATGTCCCAAGAGTTTATTCAAAGTTTTGTAGTAGATGGTTTGACACAAAAGTGTAGTAAAGAATTCTAGTTGCTTTGATAAAAGATTTTGATTGTATGGACAAAGTTTTTAAAATTTGCATACTTTTCTATTATCTTATGTTATGATATGATAAGGGCTTGTATGAGATGCCTTCAGGGTCAAGTACGCCATCTTACATCTAGGGTGTACCCATGGGTCGTGACTCATCAACTGGGTAAGAGATATTTAGTCTTTACAATGCTCAATTGGAAGAAAATCTTAAACCCACTTCCAAAATCTCCAAATTAAATCTCTAAGGTTCTTCAAAAATTAAGTACAACTTCACAGAAAACTGTTCTAAATCGTGTCCCAATATTCAAAAGATTTTCAAGATACACAAAAGAAAAATTCCTCCGTCATTAAAAATGTTCAAAATCTAATTTGTAGTTGCAAAAAATAAGCTACGAAGAGCTACTCAGTGTAACGACCCGTAAAATGAATAAGTGAAACTAGACCCTAACGTGTGTGTGTTTGAGTTTGATGTGAGGTTTGAGAGTGTAAAGTGTTGTCTCGAGCTTAGGTTGAGGGGCTTAGGGGTGAAACGTCAAGGTACGACTCCTCAAGGACCACCCTAGGGGTCCTTAAGGAGGACCCTAAACCCTAACCCCCAAAACCCTAAGGAAAACCTGCCCAAAATATGGTGAACCACAGATGGGACGTACGCCACATAGGTCCATCCACGCCCCGTGGATGGCCTCCGTGGGTCAAGGTCCCATTTGGTGAGTTGCAGCCACGAACCACGTTTCAACAGCACGGTCCGTGACCCCATCCACGGTCCGTGGATGGGGGTTTCGTGGTTTGCACCTGTGTGTTGTCCAAAACTCGGCCAAGTGAGGGGTGGTTTGGTAAATTGCCCCTTTGGTTAGTTGAGTTATTGGACGGTTTTTATTGGTTAATTAAGTTATTTTAAGGGTTTTAAAATTATTAAAACACCTTTTCAAAGTCATTCTTCCAAATCACTCAAATTAGAAACCCACCTTTCCAAAAGTTCTCTCTCTAAAAACCTCCATTAGAGGTGAACGATCCAAGCTTCCAAGGTCAAAACTTCAAGGTTTTCGAAGATTTCTTCTTAAAAATGTATGGTGGTTTTCATCCTTGACTTAGTTTCTTTCAAGGAGCCAATTTCAAATGTGAATTCAAGTCTCCAATGTTATCTCTAAAACCCTAGTTTTCAATATTGACATGGGTTCGATTCTAAGCGATTTGAAAGGCATTATTGCATTGAATTATGAATGAATTACGGATTTAAAGATGAATTAAAATGATTTCTTCCTAGAACCCATGTTTTCCTCAAAAATTCCTAAGTTGTGATTTCTGATTAGGATTTGATTGATTATGAAGTATGTGGGTTGTTTATGTGAATATGGATATAGAATGTTCAAATTATGTCATTTCTCTTGCCAAATTGTTTTAATTTAAGGTGTGTGGGTGAATGTCATACATGACCCTTGAAGGGCAAGTTATGATCAAATTACATATTGAAGTAGAATTGTGCTTGATCTATTAATCCAGTTGAAAGGTGGAGATATTTACTTACTATGTATATTGTGGTATTGAATTGATGGATATCTTCCTTGTACCTCTATATATGAAGGATCTATGTATGATCATGATGTAAAGTATATTTGTGTGATTTCAATGAATGTATAATGTTCATGATTAGAATGTAATAGTGTTGTGATTGAAAGCATATTCTCAATTAACCCTCATGAATGATGATGATGGAATGTGAAGGGTTTTCTTCTATGAATTGTACATCTTGAAGTGGTAGGCTTATGCATCTTATTCTTGTATGAATGAAAGTAATGGGGATTGATGTATCTTGAATTGGTAGGGTTAAGGCACCCTTTTCTTGTATTAGTGAATGTGAACTTGAAGGTAATATCATATCTTGAATTGGTAGGCTTAGGCATCCTCTCATTACCTAATGAATGTACTTTGACTTAATGTCTTCATATCTTGAATTGCTAGACCTAATGTTGGTTGCCTTTCATGCATGAATGAATGATAAAGTATTCTAGGCTAAACCTTGGATCGGTAGACCTAATGGTGGTGGCCCTTCATGAGGAGTCTATAAACTAATGAAATGTTAAAACCTTGATGCGGTAGACTTAATGTTGGTGGCCCTTTCATGTGTGAAATGATAAACCTTGTATCGGTAGACCTAATGTTGGTGGCCCTTCTTGGAAAGTCAATGAGCTATTCTTAAGGTACCTTGAATCGGTAGACCTACTGGTGGTGGGCCTTTCTTGGGTAATGTACTTTGGGTCGGTAGGGCTAATGTTGGTGGCCCTCTCAAGTATAATAATGTTGAGGAAAATGAAATACTCTGTGGGAATGGAGGCTAAGAACCAAGAGGATATGGTTAGATGGAGGTTCTCCCTAGGTTAGGCCAGATTTCAAAGAACATCTTTCATATCCCATAACTATGTGCTTACATAGGATATTTGCTAGTGGATTCCATCCAAGCTAAAATGTTACTAGTTCGGCCTTAGGCAAGTAGAACACCTTTTTACGGTATGGGGTTATATGACACTGGATTCCATGATTTAGCTCTCATGGTCTTTGTAGGTTAATGCATATTCCCATCATGTGAGATGTGCATTATGGTTTCTTGATGAGTTCTATGAAGTGTGGGTGGTAGTGTGGGATGCTACCCATGTATTGCACGAGTAGGCTTTGAGAGGGTCATAGTGAGTTCTCTAAGTCTTAATGGCTAATGTATGAATGTCCTCTTATGATAAAGTTAATGAGAATGATGATCTAATATCTAATGAATGAAGGTGCTCTAAATCAAGCTAATGAAGAATGTCTACTTATATGCTTAAATGTAATGATGCATGCTATACTTGGATAGTATAATGAGTTACCTCCTTGTCAAGATGTATTGAGTATGAATTTGCCTTGTCTATGGTAGATTCAAAGGAATACTTAGTGTGAGTAGTAGTATGGGATGCTACCCATACATTGCATAAGTGTGACTTAGGGTTGCCTTAGATGATGGTCCTTATGTGATGATATGACTTAGGTAATGTTTATGTATCTTATGTATGAGTATTGTATGAGGATGAAAAAGTTGAATGGTAAGTTCACTTTTGATGACTTTAATGTGGTACGTTGGTGTGGATGGTGGTATGGGACGCTATCCATACAGTGCACAAGGTATAACATAAGGGTTACTTGAAGTGAAGGTTTAATGTGAACGTAATAGTTTATATGATGATTATGTCTTGAATGTGAGAAATGACTTTTATGTTGGTTGTGTTTGAATATTATGCTTCTTATGTTTCTGTTCATGAAGTTTTATCAAAATGGCATAAAAGCATGACTTTCAAATAAAATGTCTGTTTTAAGCATGGTTTTTGCATGGCTTCCATACTTAGTACTTAATTGTGCTAACCCATATTTCTCCTTTTTACCAAAGTATAGGATTGTGGAGATTTGGTGTTCTTTAGTTGAATAATATGTTTCGAAGGAATTTGGAGATGAAGACTTGGTCAGTCATCATAGTTTCGAGGACAAAACCCACTATATTCCCTTTATGTCTTTTAGTTTATGTTAAAGCTTTTGTATGGGCTAACTCCCAATGTTGTATTCAAAGTATTAGATGGTTTGAGACAAAGTCTAGAAAGTCTTTCGCTTGCTTTTTAATGAAAAATTATTTCGATTGTAAAAAAGCTTTTAAATTCCGCCTTATTTTCCTATGCTCTTATGTTCAAGAATGGTATGAGGCTTGTATGAAACCCCTTCGGGGTCAAATATGCCGTATCACGTCTAGGGGGTAGCTTTGGGTCGTGACAAACATGGTATCAAGGCATAATATTTTGGAATGGTCTTCGCATGTCTCAAACCACATCTAGTTGAGACTTGTTCATAATGTGAAGTGCGCTACATTACGAATAGGAGGCTATTGGGTGTTAAGAAAGTCTCACTTCTTCATTCTTCAAGTCGTGCCATAGAGTTTAACTCTATAATGTTTCTCTCTTATTCCTTATCCGATGGTCTTTAGGGTATGCCCACTTGAAAGGAGTATGCTAAAAGATGTGAGGGAGGAAGGTTGGTAGTGATGCCAATTATGGCTATGTGACTTGAAAGACTAGGATGATAGATTATGGTGTGACTTTACTATGAATGGGTTGCTTTATGGTTATGTGTGTTGTTGGTAGAATCCGACTTAGTCAAGATGAGTTTTGAGGTATGTTGAAAGAGTTGATGAAATATGTGTTTGAGTGATGCCTTAAGAAGTGTAGTGAGTTTGTGGAGTTTATACCCGGTGTGGTGGACTCATATGAGACTTTAAGTGGTGTTGGTAAGGTTGTTCGTGAGTAAGAGTTGCTTAATGAGGACCTTTCTAGTTTAAGAGCACCGGTATGTTGATACTTCCTTATGGTTGTGGATTTCTTGTTAAGGTTCCTATGTTTGACTCATGATAAGCCTTAGTTGGGTTTACTCCTAAGTGGGGGATAGTATGTTGAACAGTAAGGTTGTTGAGAGTTCCAATATCCTTACCTCATTGTTTATATGCATATTCAAGCTTGAGACCAAGAGTTCCTTTTTGGGTTGTCTCATGTTTTGGTGTCATGTGTGAATATGTGTTTCCATGGTCTCCTTATGATATGCATGTTCTAGTTGAATCCTTATTTATATGAGAAAATGAGCTTTCATAAATTAGTTCCTCATGTTAATGTGCATTTAGTATGAGTTGTCTATATGCTCCATGAAGATAAATGTTGAACATGCCTAAATGTGCTTTTATAAAGAAATTGCATAATGTGCTTAATGATGTTATGATGAGCATGATATGTGTTGGAGAAGGTAACTCCTCCAATGTAATGAGAAATATGAAGTTCTGGTGCATAATGAGTTTGTAGATGTAGTTCCTACTTTATTGTGTTGCATTGAGCTTATTGATGTGGTGTTGATGTTTCTTCCTAGTTTTGTGCATTGTTTATAATGTGTTGCATGCATGATGGGCAGCTAGTCTTGAGTCGTTAACCCATTAATGTGTTTTAAGTGTCATTCGAGGACGAATGTTCCTATGTGGGGGATAATGTAACGAGCCATAAAAAGAATAACTAAAACTAGAGCCTAACGTGTGTCTGTGTTTGAGTTTGATATGATGTTTGAGAGTGTAAAGTGTTGTCCCGAGCTTAGGTTGATGGGTTTAGGGGTTAAACGTAAAGGTACGACTCCCCAAGGATCACCCTAGGGGTCATTGACGAGGACCCTAAAGCCTAACCCCCAAGACAACAAGGAAAACCAAAGCTGCCTAAAATGTGGTGAACCACGGATGAGACCTATGCCCCGTAGGTCCATCCACGCCCTGTGGATGGCCTCCGTGGGTCAAGGTCCCTTTTTGTGAGTTGCAGCCACGAACCATGCATCAAAAGCATGGTCCGGGACCCCATCCAAGGTCCGTGGATGGGGGTTTCATGGTTTGCACCTGTGTGCTGTCTAAAACTCGGCCAAGTGAAGGGTATTTTGGTAAATTCTGCGTTTGGTTAGTTGAGTTATTGGACGGTTTTTATTGGTTAATTAAGTTATTTTAAAGGTTTTAGAAGTATTAAAACACTTTTTCAAAGTCATTCTTCCAAATCACTCAAATTAGAAACCCACCTCTCTGAAAGTTCTCTCTTTATAAAATTCTATTGGAGGTGAAGGATCCAAGCTTCCAAGGTCAAGACTCCAAGTTTTTCAAGGAATTTTCATGGAGTTCTTCTCAAAAGGGTATCGTGGTCTTCATCCTTGACTTAGTTTCTTTCAAGGAGCCAATCTCAAAAGTGATTTGAAGTCTCCAATGTTTTCTCTAAAACTCTAGTTTTCAATCTTGGCATTGATTCGATTCTAAATGATTTTCAAAGGCATTATTGCATTGAATTATGAATGAATTGTGGATTTTAAAGATGAATGAAGATGATTTCTTCTTAGAACCCATGTTTTCCCCCAAAATTCCTAAGTTGTGATTTGTGATTGGGAGTTGATTGATTATGAAGTATGTGGGTTGTTTATTTGTATATAGTTATAGAATGTTGAAATTATGTTATTTCTCTTGCCAAATTGTATTAATCTAAGATGTGTGGGTGAATGTGATCCATGACCCTTGAAGGCAAAGTTATGATCAAATTACATATTGAAGTAGAATTGTGCTTAATCTATTGATCCACTTGAATGGTAGAGGTGTTTACTTACTATGTATATTGTGGTATTGAATTGATGGATATCTTCCTTGTACCTCTATATATGAAAGATCTATGTATGATCATGATGTAAAGTATATGTGTGTGATTTTAATGAATTTATAATGGTCATGATTAGAATGTAATAGTGTTGTGATTGAAAGCATATTCTCAATTAACACTAATGAAAGATGTTAATGGAATGTGAAGGGTTTCCTTCTATGAATTGGACATCTTGAATCGCTAGGCTTATGCATCCTATTCTTGTATGAATGAAAGCAATGGGGATTGATGTATCTTGAATTGGTTGGCTTAAGACACCCTTTTCTTGTATTGATGAATGTGACCTTGAAGGTAATATCATGTCTTGAATTGGTAGGCTTAGGCATCCTCTTCTTACCTAATGATTGTATTTTGACTTAACGACTTAGTGTGTTGAATTGGTAGACCTAATTTTGGTAGCCTTTCATGATTGAATGAATGATAAAGTATTCTAGGCTAAACCTTGGATCGGTAGACCTAATGGTGGTGGTCCTTCATGAGAAGTCTAGGAACTAATGAAATGTTAAAACCTTGAAGCGGTAGACCTAATGTTGGTGGCCCTTTCAGGTGTGAAATGATGAACCTTGTATCGGTAGACCTATTGTTGTTGGCCCTTCTTGGAAAGTCAATGAGCTATCCTTAATATACCTTGAATTGGTAGACCTAATGGTAGTGGCCCTTTCTTGTGTAATATACCTTGGGTCGGTAGGGCTAATGTTGGTGGCCCTCTCAAGTACAATAATGTTGATGAAAATGAAATACTCTATGGGAATAGAGGCTAAGCACCGAGAGGATATGGTTAGATGGAGGTTCCCCCTACATTAGGCCGGGTTTCAATGAATATCTTTCATATCCAATAACTATGTGCCCACATATGATATTAGCTAGTGGATTCCATCCAAACTAAAATGTTACTAGTTGTACCTTAGGCAAGTAGAACACCTTTTTACGGTGTGGGGTCATATGACACCGGATTCCATGATTTATCTCTCATGGTCTATGTCGGTTAATGCCTATTCCCATCATGTGAGATGTGCATTATGGTTTCTTGATGAGTTCTATGAAGTCTAGGTGGTAGTATGGGATGCTATCCATGCATTGCACGAATAGCCTTTGAGAGGGTCATAGTGAGTTCTCTAAGTCTTAATTGCTAATGTATGAATGTCCTGCTATGATAAAGTGAATGAGAATGATGATCTAATATCTAATGAATGAAGGTGCTCTAAATGAAGCTAATGAAGAATGTCTACTTATATGCTTAAATGTAATGGTGCATGCTATACTTGGATTGTATTATGAGTTATTTCCTTGTCATGATGCGTTGAGTATGAATGTGCCTTGTCTATGGTGGCTTGAAATGAGTAATTAGTGAGAGCAGTAGTATGGGATGCTACTCATACATTGCACAAGTATGACTTAGGGTTACCTTAGATGATGGTCCTTATGTGATGATATGACTTATGTAATGTTTATGTCTCTTATGTATGAGTATTATATAAAGATGGAAAGGTTGAATGGTAAGTTCCCTTTTGGTGTCTTTAATGTGGTACCTTTGTTTGGATGGCGGTATGGGACGCTATCCATACTTTGCACAAGGTATAGCATGAGGGTTAGTTGAAGTGAAGGCTTAATGTGAAGGTAATCGTATATATGATTATTATGTCTTGAATGTGATAAATGACTTGTATGTTGGTTGTGTTTGAATATTATGCCTCTTATGTTTATGTTCATGAAGTTTTATCAAAATGGCATAAAAGCATGCATTTCAAATAAAATGTCCATTTTAATCATGATTTTTGCATGGCTTCCATACTTGGTACTTAATTATGCTAACCCATATTTCTCCTTCTTACCAAAGTGTAGGATTGTGGAGATTTGGTGTTCTTTACTTGAAGAATAGGTTTCTAAGGAGCTTGGAGATGAAGACTTGGTGAGTACTCATAGTTTCGAGGACAAAACCCACTATGTGCTCTTTATGTCCTTTAGTTTATGTTAAAGCTTTTTTATGGGCAAAGTCCTAATGTTGTATTCAAAGTATTAGATAGTTTTAGACAAAGTTTAGAAAGTCTTCTGCTTGCTTTTTAATGAAAAATGATTTCAATTGTAAAGAAAGTTATAAATTCCGCCTTATTTTCCTATGCTCTTATGTTCAAGAATGCTACGAGCCCCTTTCGGGGTCAAGAACGCCGTGTTACGTCTAGTGGTTAGCCTCGGGTCGTGACACTCGGTGAAGGAAGTCAGGCTCACCGAACCACTCGGCGAGCCGCCCTTAGACCTCTTTCATCGCCTTTTCGCCTTAGCATTCAGCATCCTCAAGGTCTGTAACTTTAAGCGATTGATCTTTGCTTCGCGAAAGTGCTCTGCGGTTCGCCGACTGCTCCTTTTCATCGCCGACTTGATTTCTTTCCTCCAGGACTTGGCACACTGGAACTTTAGGTTGTCAGATAGCCACTCGGCGATTCGCCAAGTGCTATTGGCGATCCTTAGGCTCGCCTTTCTTTATTTCTTCAGCTTGTTTTGTTCCTTTATCCCTGTTAGTGTCATTGCTTTGTTCCTCAATCAATATACCTGAAAATCAAGGATTTAACATCAGTTTATGGCACAACTTAAGCATTTGAGGACACTAAATCAATATAAACAAAGCCCTAAATGTGTCCAAATTCAGGACTCATCAACATCCCCAACTTAAACTTTTGTTTATCCTCAAGTAAATCTCAAGTTCAGCAGTTCAAAAAGGATGTCTCAAGCATTGCTGCATAAGACTCAACATGAATGCACACAACGAGATTCAACTTACTCATGCAATGAATAATTGTGCACTCAAATATTCAAATTGTGACTCACTATTATCAAAGATGCTCAAGTTCACAACACTTGCTTCAAATGGAAGTTCAAGCTCAATAAAGGTACTCAAATGCCCTCACAACAAAGATGATTCCATATTCACACTCAATTTCTCAACAATTTAAAGTTCTGGAATCGCATACGACTCTCACACTCACAAAGATGAACACATGCATTACTTCACCCATAGGCTTGCCATTATTTTCCAATCAACACTCGTTTCAACTCACTCAAGATCACAAAAGTCTTTACAAGGCTTATAATGGGGCTGAGTGTAAAGGTATGGTAATTTAAGCTCAGTGGCTGCTACCCTCAAGAAATGCGGTCTGAACATCACTTTCATCCTTTTCTTCAACATTTTGATCGTACTCATAATTCACACCATTATTCACTTTCAAATGGATTATTGGATACCCCATTTCTTTTGAAATTTTCATCACTTATTTCACAACTCTTTCATTCTCTTTATTTTTCTTTCCTTCTCTTCACTTTTTTTATGGAGGGGTTCCATCTTTTTCAAAACCATTCTCACAGGGGAATTTCTCACACTTCTTGATTTTCCTTCTGTTTTTAGCACAACCCCAACTTTGGCTTTTGGCCTAAGTTGGCTATTGAAACAAACCACACTTCATGAGAGTTATGGGTGAATGGATAAAAAGGGGTCACAGTTGTTCAAGTTTCTTTCTAGAAAAGGATAAGGCTTAAGGAGGATCAAACAAGGTTCACACATCTCACAAGGTTGGCCACAAAAGAGGTATATTGTCAAATTGTTTCACTCTTTTAAAATTGTTGCCTAGGATCATTTCAATTGCTTGCATCACTTAGTGAACCGGACCAATGGGACAAATTCTAGGTCTCATCACACAAAGTATTCAAGGTAAGCTCATCACACAAGGCATTGGCACCAATATCAAACGAGACTCCACACCTTCTAGCTAGTGTGCAATGTTCATCACAAGAGACTCATTCGATAACCGGCTAGTCACAACGAGATGCTAAAAGTCCACACATTGTCTATGCAATTCATTTGTCCATGTCGTAGCGCACATTCATTTGGTTCAATTAAGAGCACTATTTAAGTCAACGGTATTGACCATAATCAATACTCAAATTCACACAAGAACAGCCATATTCATACACAAAAGAGGTGGCACAAAATTTTTGAAATAGGTCAAAAAACCATTTCCATTCAAAACAAGGAGCCATAAGCTCAAATATCCACAAGTTAAGATCAAAACCAATTAAAACACAAAACCCAATATTCAAAAACAAAATCAAATCACAAGAGGTAAGTATAGAAATACCTCACCACACCCACAAAAGAAAAGCACTTGTCCTCAAATACAACTAAAAACAAAGTAATCACAAAAACTACAGAGGTAAAGAATGATCCTATCTATACAGTCGTTCCGTCTGTCGGGGCACCAATGCCCGGGGTCACACTCTAGTCTTGGGCATCAGTCCCCGGGGTATCATCAATAGTGGATCCACTAGAGCCTTCCATGGAGGTCTTTCTCAACGAAGTATTGATGGTTGAATGCAACATAGCCTCCTCAACCCCAGTCAAGCCCTTATAAGGGGTCTCCTCTTGAACACTGAGTTACTATTCATCAGTCTCAACCTCGGACTCTGCAGATATATCATCAGCTCTAACCTCATCTTTGATGGTAGCCAGAGGCATAACAGAATAGGCTGGAATATTTGCGCCCAGGTCTTCAGAGATTTCCACGGTCCTTAAAATCATCGACATATCAGTGGACTTCAGCCGATCCACATCCATTCTCAACTCATCAAATGCGGCCTTTAAGGCCGTCACCTCAGGAGTGGCTCCCTGACCTCTCTGACACACCTCTATCCTTGTAGTGAGGGCTTCAATAGACTTTCTAAGAGGTGTCACCGTAGCGGTGAGAGGTCTCTCAATCATCCCAGGGACTGTAGCCTCTAGCCTGGAGGCACGAACATCAGCAGAATGGGCTAGATGCCCTATCCATAATAGCATGGCTTGGGTTCGTGGAGGTCGAGAAGCAGAAGAACTAGTAGCATACCCAGGAAGCAGTGGAGCAGTAAGGGAGCTTGGAGTAATAGAAGGGGCAGGCTAAAAATATGTGGAGGCCGGAGTAGGAAAATTTGCCTCTGCAGGTAGTGTCTCAATATCAACAACGAGGGATGCATCCACCGGGGCTGCCCTCTTCTTCTCAACGTTATCTTTCAAATACTCAACCTTAGTACGCCGAATTTTAGAAGAGGAGGTGGTAATAGCTTCCACATCCTTCTTCTTATAACGTGGCGCCTGGGCTCGTTTGCACAATTAGGTGATCAACATCGGGAATGGGAAAGATTTTTGGCGCTGCCTGGCCCTCATGGCCAACTCCTATCGAATGATCATACCTAAATTTATGCGCTTCTTTACAATGATGTATCCAAGATAGACTGCCTTTGTGTGGCGGCGGATAGACTCATTCTAGGACGACATAAATGTGCTACTAATGAAGCCAAACCAATACATTACTACCAGATTGAGGTCTTTCTTCTCAATTTGCACTCCGACCTTGATCTACCTAAAATTACCATCAGATAAAAGAGAGGCCAACAATCCTTTCATATCCTCCAAGGATGTTTTTTTGATCATGTGCAGGTAGTCAACTATAATGTTGTCAGTGCATCCCAACACATTGTTTATATCAACACTATCACAATTTACCTCCCTTCCCTTGACAATTTCATGTTCTCCTGGCTTGAAGGTAGCAGCCTTCCTCTTTCCTTAGGGCACCAGAGCTCCATAGGCAGTGTAAAAGTCTCGAACCCAATTAGGAATGTAAGAACCACGGGGTTTAGTGAAGATCTCAAACTTGCGTGGCTTTAGGGTGTGCCTTATCTTCGGGTATTTGTCTATCATACAATTTATAGACAACCGCTTCTCCTCAATGATAGTCCTCAATCCATGGGCCTTTAGTATGTTGAGAGACCGAGGAGAAGGACAATGTGCAAGTGGTGCTGGGACCACAGCCTGATCTGTAAGTGGAGAAGGAGTAGTGGTCTAAGGAACCCGAATCCTAGACGGATCATGCATCCTCTTGAAGCGCAATTCAGCTCTCTTGGCCAATAACAACTGACCATCCTCAGGCTCAGAGATAACAGCCCGAGGTTCCTGGTGTTCCCCCTCACTTTCAGAAGTGGTGAGGTGAGTCCCATAGACTCCGTAATTGTCAGAACTGACCTTCGGTAACTCAGTTGCGGGGGCCTTACCCTTTCCCTTGCCTTTCCCACCCATGGTAGGAAATTTAGTCGCTTTTTCTTTGGATGCAGCTGCATCCTCATTGATTATGATTCTATTTGCCCACTTGGGTGGTGGTATGTCTCATCCTTGTAATTTGAATATATCCATATCTACCAAACACATCTAAAAGAGTTAGAAAATACCCAAGAAAAATTACAGAATTCAAGTTGCAGAAAGACTCGCCGAAGCAGTCGGCGAGTCACTTAGGTGAGCCAGATCGGGGTCGCCAAAATGATGGGCCTGAAAAGATCCTAGAAAATGGGAGGTGATTAGTGTAACACTATCAAAGATACTTCATCCAATACTAAGCATTAGTGATAGTTGAATAGTAATATAACCCAACTAGTGAGTTGGGGTCGAGTCCCATGGGAGTGGTTCGTACTCAAGAATCAATAAAAACCCATAAATATTATCAAGTAAATCATAGCTAAAAACATTTACGAATAAAAGCATGGTTTAAATTATAGGTGACATAAGTGTGAAATATAAAGAGGGTTTGTTTGTACTATCAACTAAAACAGCAAATAACACGAAAATGTGAATATGGAGACGGGATTCTTGGGATGTGATTGGATTATGGGCTAAGGTAAACAACCGGGTATTGCAATTAATAGTAAGCAACTACAAATCGGTGAATAAGATTGACTTTAGTGGGAGTAAACTTTCTCTGGAATAATTTACCCCGAATCAAATTGGTTTTTCTCGAACACCACTAAGTAGCGATGAAGCACAACCTTCGAATTAGTCCATTCTCTCTCTTGAGCTGAATGTGTGGAAAAGGGTTTAGGGTTCACTCTCTCGAGCTGAACCCATGACAACCCAATACCCACAGACCATCGATTCAGTAATTTTGTTTTAAAAACTCTCTCTCGTGCAAGCCAAAAACACGAAGTTAAGATTGAATTTCCAACTACAGCCCATTAAATTCAATCACAATTACTAAACGAAATCACTTTTTAACAGCAAATAAACAATCAATTAACAATACCCAACAGTTAAATCTACCCATAATCACATATCACACCCCAAGAATTGGAGTTTCAGCTAGACATAGTAAAAAGGTAAAAATCATTACCAAGTTGTGTTACCATCAACTGGGTAAGATTGATATAGTCTTTATAAAGGTCTAAGATGAAGAATATTCAAAACCCACTTCAAATTTCTTCTAAATGGAAATATTCAAATCTTCAAAGCTAAGGAAATATTGTCTCTCTATTCATCGCCGTTTTGGTCATTTTCATCACCCTTTGGTCATTTTCATCACTATTTTGATTTTGCCTTCAGCATCTTCAAGTTCTATAACTTTGGGTGATATGGCACTGTATCATGGAACCGTTCGGTGACTCACCGACTGCTTCTTTATCTCGTTGACAAGATTTTCTCCTTCAGGGCTTGGCACTTTGGAACATTAGGCGAGACCCTGGCCGTTCGGTGATGTCTGCGTAATCAAGACAAAACTTTCGATGCAAGTGTCTACGATAGTACAATAGTTTAGTAACCCAACTAAGGGTTGGGATCATTCCCAAGGGATTGGTTTTGAGAATTAATCAAAAAATAAAATTTAGTTCTAACTAGTCGTAGCTAAAGACAATATCGATTACAAACCTTGTAAATTAAAGGGGGACACAAGAGTATCAATTAACAATGGGGGTTTTTGTCACAAGTAAGGTAAATACAACAAATTAAACAAGGATTTCTAAGTAATGAGAGGGGATCCTTGGGAAGTGACGGGAATATGGGTTAAGCTAGATTATTGGGTACATGTTTTCGATAGAAGATTTATAAAATAATTGTGACTAAGCTAAACTTTATGGGGGATAAGCTCTCTCTCTCGAGAGGAACTTACCCCATTTCAAATGTGTTCCTGTCAGACACCCACATGCCGCATGAAGACCAGCCTACGCCTTAACCAACTCACTCTCTCGACACTACTAAAAAATAGCGTGTAGCGACAAACACTATTCCCTCATTATATAACGACGGATTTGCAACAGAATTACCATTTTGTTGCAAAATTGACAAATAATTTTTTGAGTAATAATATAGAGACGGAATATTTATTTTCTCGCTAAATATTACCACGAAATTTTGGCGCCTAATATTTCCTACGGATTTAGTAACAAAATACGGGTGACAAATTTAAGAAATATTGGGCAACAGAATTAGTGACGGAAAAAAGGTTGCCAAACTTTTTAATATATTTTAAAAAAATTTATATTATATAGCGACAAAAATATCCGTCTTTATAATTTTTTCTAAATAAATACATTAATTTGAAAGCGACGTATGTTGGAATCCGCCAGTAAATCGGTTGCAAATATTTTTAAAGTCATATTATATTTTAGGGCACAAATTTATTTCCACATTTTTAAGCTTCTGCTACAAAGAAGCCTCTCTCAAGCTCCATCTCCATTGAAGCTTTCTAAGTCTCGTTGCAAGCTCCATTGAAGTTCTCGATCTCCTTTCCAAGTCTCCACTGTAAGCACAATCTCTCATCTCGATTTCAATTTCGTTTAGCTCTCCATCTCAATAGGGTTGTGGTATTTTCAAAATGGGTAGTTTCAACTCTTCTTTTTACAAAATAAGAACCCCAACTTGTTCCTGCATTTGGATGTTATATTCGCTGCATTTGGGTATCAATGTCTTCAGTTGACAAAATCATTGTTTCCAGTTCAACTAGTCTTCTGAAAAAAGAGATTTTAGTGTTTTGGGTGTATCAAAATATGCTATTTTAACTCTTAACTTTTTTCCATTTCATTTAACTTCATTGCTTGAAGTAGAATTGGGATTTTCTCAAAGTAGAGGTTTTAAAAATTTAAGTATTCCGAAAATAGGATTTTTTCTAAAAATTATGTTTTCTGGAAATAGGGGTTAGGGTTCAAGCAAGCATTTGGATTTCAATGTTGGAATGGTCATTGACTTTGGGTTCCACAACTGTCAATGAGAGTAGAAATTAATTCTTGCGGCGTCAATGGTACCTTGTCAGTTTTAAAAAAAACAATTATTTTTTATATTGGCTCACCTAATTAGATGGGATTCATGTATATAATTGTTGTCTAAAGTCTGAGCTATTGTATCGTCCAAAAATTGGCTCACTAATACACTTTTGGCAAGAGTCCCTTGAAGATCTCTGTAGTAATTGCTTTCTTTGTTTCCATTCTAAATAATATGGGGGAATGTCATGAGGTTAATAAAGTGAAGGAAATTATATTAGTGTGACGTACCTATTGAGAGTCGCATTGAATCTTCTAAACTTTCAACTATTTCTCTAATTGAAGAGATTGAGTAATTATCTCATGGTGATGCTTGCTGAAGTTCACTTCCTTTGCTTGTTTTTTCAGAAAACAAAACAAAATCAGATTCATTGCTTACTGTATTAAGTGTTTAGTTTTTATTTATATTGTTATTGTTCCATGTTCTTGCTAATAACCAAGGTAATGAAATGTTAAAATGTTGCAGGCCCCTGCTGTTATAACATCATCATCAGGGTCTGGTTGATATTCGCTTGAAGTAAGCCTTAATCTTCATTTCTATCTCTGATTTAGCTAAAGATTTAAGTTTCGAGGTATTTTGTTTACTTAGTCTAACTATGATAAAGATTGTTGCCATTATCTTGAGACTATTCGAGTTAGAGCTTTTTTTTAAGAGATTAGTGAAAAGTTTGGAGAATTCTATTTTTGTTGTTGTGGGTGTTTTTGTGATTAGTTCTTGCTGGAGGAATACATTCTAAATTTTAACTTGTTTATTGGTTTTATTTGCTAGAAAAATGCATTCTAGACTAACTTTTTCTTTGGTTTTATTTGCTAAAGGAATTGTTGTACTTATAGAGGAAAGTCATGTGATTTTCTTAAAAATTGTCTTTTTGAAATAAATATTCTTTCCAACTGCTTGTTCAGTAGATTAATTTATTAACCAAATCAAATCAAAGAAACTACATAGTCATCAAGAACCTCTAAGACTAAATTTATTAGCTAACTACTTGTTCAGTAGAAAGTTTTTCATGTAATGTGCTTTTGTTTGTTGCTGATGAAATGTAGTATTAGCTCCAAATTCTTTTCTTGCTCTAGTTTTTCACACACTGGAAAGTGTTGTTTGTACTGTAAATTAACTGTAATGCTTCAATCCCTTTTGTTTGTCATCAATTTTGTGAGATTAATATAGTATTTAGATAGTTTCTATAAGTTCACTATAACTAAAATGCTTGAGTAAGTTGATTGGAATCATAATGCTTTAATTGTTCTATAAGTTGACTAAAAGTAGAATGTTCCAGTAACTGTTTTGTAAGTTGATTATAATTAATAATTGCTTTAATAGTTCGTAAGTTTTTTTAAAGTTTGCATAGTGAAGAACTTTAGAAATTGTTCTTGTTTTGCCAATATGCATGTTTTGTTCTAATTTGATGAATATGAATGAGAGTACCTTCTGGTCCACGGTTTGTGCTTGTTACTAATTTTTTTTTTGTAAATTTAAACATTATTAGGAACATGAATAATCTAGAGCGTGGTTGGATGTATGATAGGTTGGATGGCCGAGGGGCTATAAATTCTAGTTTCGTAATTGGAGTGGATAAATTTATCCAATTTGCATGTTCACAACAGAATCGCATGAGCGGTAATAAAGTTAGATGTCCATGTAAAAAATGTCACAACTTTAAGTTAATGGATATTGAAACGATTAAGCATCAGCTTTATAAGTTTGAATTTGTTGATAACTATTTTATCCGGAAGTATCAAGGAGAAAAAGATGTGATTGGTGAGATTTCTTCTGATCAGGATTTGAATGGTGGTGTTACACCTGAATTAGGATATGATAATCCATACCGTCAAATAATTTTTGATGCAACTGGTCTTGCCTTTTCCCAAGGTTCAAGTTGGCAATCTTTTAGCAATATTGAACCTGATTCGTCTCATCCTTGTGAACCTTCAATGGAGGAAGATCCTAATCCCGAGTCCCAAAAATTATATGATTTGCTACAAGCAGCTGATGCAAAATTATATCCCAGTTCTTCCCTCTCTCAACTTGCTGTTGTCTCTCGAATGTTAAATATTAAAATGGATAACAATATGTCACAGAGAGGTTTTAAGCAAATGATGCAATTGTTGAAAGAGGCTTTACCTGAAGATAACATAGTGCTTGATAGCTACTATCAGACCAAGAAGCTAGTGCATAGCTTGGGTTTGCTAGTTGAAAAGATTGATTTTTGTGAATTAGGATGTATGTTGTATTGGGGTGATGATGAACACCTTACATCTTGTACTTTTTGTGGCCATGATAGATACAAGCGTCGTGTTGGCTCTCGTAAGAGGAAATTGATCCCTTACAAGAAAATATATTATTTTCCTTTGATTCGTAGATTGCAAAGATTGTATGCATCCCATGCTACAGCTGCCGACATGAGATGGCATAATGAGCATACAAAAGAGGACGGTGTAATGCGTCATCCATCTGACTCTGAGGCTTGGAAGCACTTTAATGACACTCATTTTTTTTTTTGCTAATGAACCAAGAAATGTAAGGCTGGGGTTATGTACTGATGGTTTCCAACCATTTACTCAGTCTGGGAGCAAATACTCTTCATGGCCAGTGATTGTCACACCTTATAATTTACCTTCAGGAATGTGTATAAAAGAGGTTTATATGTTCTTAACAGTCATTTATTCTGGGGCCAAAGAATCTCAAACATAAAATTGATGTTTATTTGCAGCCTCTAATAAAGGAATTGACTTTGTTGTGGGAGACGGGCATGGAAAAATTTGACATCTCAAAAAAGCAAAACTTTCAACTAAGGACAGCTTTGATGTGGACAATCAGTGACTTTCCAGCATATTCTATGTTATCAGGATGGAGTACTGCAGGTAAGTTAGCATGTCCTTATTGTATGGAGGAAACAAAATCCTTTAGATTGAACCATGCTAAGATTTTCATTGGATAGTGACAGATTGTGTCCGTCGGTAAACACTATTTTTTTGTAGTGCGAGCTGAGAGTGTGGGAATGATACTAGGATTCACTCTATCGAGCTGAACCTCATGTCGACCCACTCCCACCGACCATCAATTTAGCAGTTTTAGTTTTACGACCTCTCTCTCGAGCATGCCGAAAACACATAAATAAACTTGTATTTTCAACTACAAATTCATTAAATTCATCCACAACTACTAAATGAAGTGATAATTAAACTACGATTAAACTATCAGCAAGAAAGACCCAACAATTATCTTAACCCATATTCGCTAAATCACACCCCAAGAACTGGGGTTTTTAGCCACACATGTGTAAGAGATAGAAATTTATACCAAATTGAGCTTGCATTTAACTAGGTATGAAGATTTAAGTCTTGATACAGGCCAAAATTGAAGAATCCAAGAGACCTAAATCCAAATCTTAAAGATGAAACCCTTTGGATCTTCAAGTTTTCAAAACTCTCTCAAACTTAGAGAAAAAATATCAAAAAGTACTATTCTATATCAAAATAGTAATAATTGTTCGACTCTTAAAACTACAACTCTAACTAGTATTTATAGTTTTCAGAGATTTGTACTGCAGCGGATCACTCGGCGTCGTTAGTCGTAATCGCCAATCAAATCGGCGATTCGCCCTTTGGTGTAGTTCATCGCCATCTTGCACCAGCCTTCAACATCGTCGTGCTCTGGGTCATTCGGTGACATGGTACTGCTTCGCGGAACTTCTCAGCGTTGTGCCGACTGCTCCCTTTTTCTTCCCATTTGATCCTTTCCTTCAGGGCACAGCACACTGGAACAAAAGGCGAAGTAAGACCTTTTCGTTCATTTTTGCGACGTAGTATCCATGCTTTTCTTCAAACTTCAAATACCTGAAACTTAAGGGTTTTCATCAGATATTGAGATAAAATAAGAATTTGAGGACACAATTTCTATTAAAATATAGCCCTAAATGAGTCCAATTTGTGGACTCATCAACACCCCCAACGTAAACTTTTGCGTGTCCTCAAGTAAAACTCAAGTTCAGCAGTTCAACAAGGATGTCTCAAAAAGTTCTACACAAGACTAAATTATGAATGTACACAACAAGACTCAATTTACTTATGCAGGGATCAATTGTGTATTCGAAGATTCAAATTGTGACACACCATTACTAAAGATTCTCAAGCTCACAATACTTGCTTCAAATGCAAGTTCAAGCTCTACAAAAGCCCTCGAATGCCCTCACACAAGTGATGATTCTATTTTCACACGCAAAGGTATAATCAATTTAAAGTTCAGGAATCAGATACAACGCTCACACTCACAAAGATTAACACAATGCATGCTTTCACCAATAGGTTTGCCTGTATTTTCCAATCAACATTTCTTTCAACTTTTTCAAGATCACAAAGCTCTTAACAAGGCTTGTAATGGAGGTGAGTGTAAAGGTATGGTCATTTAGGCTCAGTGACTTTTATCCTCATGAAATGTGGTGCTCTCAACACTTCCTTTCTTTTTCCTTCAACATTTTCATTTGTGCATCATTGGTCATCCTATTATTCGCTTCTCATGGATTGTTCGGAACCCTATTTCTTTGGTACTTTATTCCACAACTTTTTTTCTTCTTTTCTTCTCTTTTTATTTTTAATTTTTTATATGGAAGGGTTCCATTTTTCTAAACACCATGGGTTAAAGGAGAATTTCCTTGCACTTCTTGACTTTCCCTTTTCTTTTTCACCACACCCCCAACTTAGGCTTTTGGCCTAATTTGTTTATTCAATTAACAACAAGTCAAGAGGATTATAGGTAATGGATTAAGAAAGGTCTAGTTTTCATCAAGTTTCTTCCAAAGAAAGGTAAGGCTCAAAGGGTGTTCTAGAGAGAATCACATGCTCACAAGGTAGGTCACAAAAGAGGTATATGTCAAATTGGTTCACACTCTTTGAAGTTTCCTAAGATCATATAAAGAGAATGTCTTACTTAGTCAACCGGAACAACAGGACAAAATCTAGGTATTGTCATGCATAGTTCCAGGTAAGCTTATCACACAAGGCATCGACACTTAAGTCAAACTAGACTCCACACTTTCTCTAGTGTGCAACGGTCATCACAAGAGAATCGATTTAATAAATGGCTAATCACAATGAGATGCAAAGAGTTCACGTATTATCTATGAAAATTCATTTGGCCTCATTGTAGCCGTACATTCATGTTCGTTAGATTGTAAGCACTATTCCAGTCATCGGTATAGATCGAAACCGAGACTCACATTTGTGAAGGAACAACCACATTCAACACACGAGCATATAAAGGGTGGCAAAAATGTGTGAAAAATTCAAAAAAATTTGGAAGGGTCAAAATCATTTTGCAATTTAAAATAAAAGGAGCCACAAGATCAAACATCCACAGAAAAGCAGTATTAACCCAACAATAGCTCACAACCCAAATACTCAAAGAAAACATGATTTATGAGTAGCACATAACGGTGTGGACATCATGATATACCGTGAGTGTACAATATTTCTAATACATTTCACTTACAAATTGTGTGTGTCTAGGGCCTTTTTGTAGTGGTTTTTATGTGTTTTTATCATATTTTGCAGGAAAGATGTTCAGGCACGGAAGTAAAGAGACAGCAGAAAGAAATGTAGAAAAGGGCATCTACGGAGGTGATCTACGGACCGTAGGTCCATTGACGCTCCGTAGATGGTGGTCGTCGATCAGCAGGCAAGGCATGGAAGGCAAATCAGGGATATCTGACTAAGTGTGGAACCACGGTGGACATTGACGGTCCGTAGATTGATCTACGGACCGTACTGTTGATCTGTAGATTGATAATGCGAGTGTTCCAGTACCTGATTTTTGAAAATTCTAAGTATGGAGCTACGGAGAGGGATTGATGGACTGTAGATCGATCTACGGTCCGTACTGCAGCTCCGCCGTTTGCTTCAGAGAAGCTGATTTTTGTAAAATGAAAATATTTTCTATGTCCTGGCTGACGGAGGGGACTCACGGACCGTAGATCCATTGACGGTCTGTGAGTCGGTCTCGTGGAATGAAGACGCGTGCCTGAACAAACTTTCCTTATTTTGTTTCCCTTTTAATTTAGGACTTATTTTCTATAAATAGAGCATGTAAACCTCATTTTTGGGGGTTAGACTTTATTACTTTTGTTCTAGTTCTTGACTTGGGAGATTAACTTGCAACTTTAGCAATTCTTAATTTCCTATGTTCGTTTGGAAGATTTTGTCGTTGCAATTCAAGTTGAATGTATGGGTTTATTATTCTTCTTACGTAAGTTCACAATTCTTTCTTCTAAAACAATGAATTGTCTTCATATGATTGTGGGTAACTAAACTCCACAACTTAGGTTGTGGGAACCATGAGCGATAAACAAAGTATGAATAGTAAATAAGCAATTCTTGAATAGTGTTGTTGCATGCATTGATAATTCTTTCGTTTCAAAGTCTTTTTAACGAGTGCATGTGCTAGAACTCACCTTGTTGCTACTTGCCGGACCAAGGAGGTAATCAACAAGAAAAGAATTTTCAACATAGATTTAGTGTGAAACTATCTAATAGGCTAGTGTCGATTGGTGCGAAGTAATAACTAAGCCAAACATCGATGAGATGTCTAATATGAAGTAAAGGTAAGAGTTAGTAAATTATACACATATAGCCGGACCAAGGTGCGGGGTGAAATTCTCTAGATGCTGGACCAAGGATTTAGAGATACATAACTTATCACTTTTCATGTAGTACACTAGAAAAGGATTTCTATTACTAGGATTACTGCGTTATGAGCTTGTGGGGAACACATATACCCTAGTTGATTTTCTCATCTTGATAACAACGAAAATTGACTTTTGTTTACTGATTAATTACTGAATTCTTCCAATTTGGTTCACAAAGTCCCCCATTTAATTACTTGTTTCTGGAAGTAATTCGACCAAACGAATATAATTGTTGGTTAAAGTTAAGTGTAGACCATTTTTCTTGTGGGATCGACCCCAACCTACAAGTTGGGTTCTTTACTTGATAACGATCGCATATGTTTCTTTAGGGAGGTGTAATTTGAGTGTATCACCTCACCCCACCACAAACAAAAACATTTGTCCTCAAATGCAAATAAGATTATCCAAGATTTAAAAATAACGAAAGACAGAGAGAGAGGTAAATATGGGATCATGTCAAAGTAGTCACTCCATCTGTCTGGGTCTCCGTGTCTGGGGTATCAACTTGGCCTCGAGCTTCCGTACTGTGGGTAACACCGGAAGGACCAGCTCCACTAGAGATGGCAAAAAGAGTGCCTGCCATGGAATCCTGCATAATTGCTTCAATCTTTGTTAGGTCCTTGTTTGGACATTTCCTTATCTGTCTCTTCCTCTGACTCCGGCTTAGCTGTCTGCTCAATTTTATCCTCATTTATGATGGTGGCTGAAGGTATTTCTAGCATATTTTGAACCTCCGCCATTCTGAAAACCATGCACAGATCGGTGGCCTTCAACTGATCCACATCATTCCTCATAGTAGTAATAGCGGCCTTTAATGTTGTCACTTAATTTGTGGCCCCTTCGTCATGCCCACACACCACTACTCTAGCCTTAAAGGCGTCAATGGTAGATTTTATTGGTTTCATAGCATTAGTCAGGGCAGTCTAAATCATACCAGGGATGGAGGTTTTGTATTTGGCTGCTCGATGATCCACAGAATAGGCAAGCTGTCACGTCCAAATTAATGATGCCTCGGTGATAGGTGTTCAGAAGACAACAACAGCTGTGGGTTCAGGGGCAGTACAACAATAGAAGAGTCTGGAGTGTCAGAGGGAGTAGATGTAGTTGTACTTGGAGGCCAAGGGGCCAGAATAGGCAAAGATTCCTTCGCATGTTTGGATTTAGTGGACTGTGCTTCCTTCTGCTTCTTCTCCGCCTGATATTTAAGATATTTAGCTTCTATTCTCCGGATATCAGTGGAGGATGTGGGAATTACCTCCACATCTTTCTTTTTATCTCTAGGTACTCGACCCTGTTTGGATAGCTCAATGATTAATATCGGGAAGGGAAGTGAGGCCAGTTGCTTCCTTGCACACCTAAGCATCTCCGATGCAATGATCCGTCCCAAGTTTAGCGTTTTCCCTTAATAAGATTACCTAGGCAGGCTGCTTTTGCATGGTGAAGGATTTATTCATTATGTGAAGGCATAATCGTGGTACTGATAAAGTCAAACCAATATCTTACTACCATATTTAGGTCCTTATTTTCGATAACTACTCCAGTCTCAAGCAACTTTGGTGTACCATCGGATATTAATAGGGCCAACCATGCTTTCATACTTTCTAGTGACATTTTTTTTATCATGATTTCATTGTTGTCCTCGAGTGTCGCTGATACGATTCTCACAAGAGAAACAACTATAAATAGCGGAAATCAAAGATGAATAATAAAGATAAATAGATAGACACAAATAGAGTAAACAAAAAGCAACCAAAGGGTTTATTAAACCCAATGACCTCGATTCGTTAATTCTACAATAAGCACTCAACTCTTACGATGACCTCAAGGGAATCGATATCCTAAGAAACCATTGTTTCTAACAAAAGGCAACACAAACTTTACCAAGCTCTCAATACTCAAACGTGAGTTTTCAGTTTTTAACATTCAAAATAATCTATGTCTCAGATGAACCCTAGCTAGATAGTTATAGGTTTCAGATAAAAAAGCCCAAAAGTTACCCGAAAAAACAATGGGCGAGCTGGGTCGGCTCGCCAAGAGGCTTAGGTGATGCACCGACCAGATAGGCGAGCTTCTCTGCGTGATCTTCAGCCATGGTCACGTTCTGGAGCATTAGGTGAGCTGGGACCATCGCCTAAGCCTTTGGGCGATGCGCCAAGTGGGCCCTACTCGCCAAAAGTGCCTCCTTCTGCAATCTTCAAGGCATGAAAGTCCTTGCTTGTCATCAACACCATCTCGAGCACCTCAATCATCATAAATAAGCCTTGCATCCTTTTAAGGTCTTGATCTTGGCTTCTAGTAAATGGCCTTGTTGTAATCCGTATTAAATCAATCTCTCTTTCTTGAAAAGAATTTGTTCTCATATTGGACAGATCATCATCATCAACAGTTGGGAAAGGTGACAGGTCGCACACATTGAAAGTGTTGTGTACTTGATACTCCGGAGGAAGGGCAAACTTGTAGGCATTGTCGTTGAGCTTCTCAAGCACTGGAAATGGTCCATCACTTCTCGGCATCAGCTTTGTCTTGCGATTGGTAGGAAATCGCTTCTTGCGAAAGTGTACCCACACCCAATCACCTGGTTCAAACACAATCCGCTTTTGGCCTTTGTTAGCCCTTTTTGCTACTTCTTGGTTCTTCTTCTCCAAGCGTAGCCGCACCTTTTCATGAAGCTTCTTCATAGCTTCAGCTCTCTTATTCCCATCTAATCTTAACACAACATCTACAGAAAGAGGAGTGAGTCTAAAGGTGTTAGGGGGTTAAAACCATAAACCACTTCAAATGGAGACATGCCAATAGTGCTATGAATAACTCGATTATATGCAAACTCAACTAAAGGTAAATGTTCCTCCCACGAGGCCAACCTTCGATGCATAACGACACAAAGCATAGAACCCAAGGTCCTATTCACAACCTCAGTTTGGCCATCAGTTTGTGGGTGACATGAAGTTGAGAACAACAACTTTGTACCAAGTCTACCCCACAATTCCTTCCAAAAGTGACTAAGGAATTTTAGATCCCTATCACTTACAATAGTTTGAGGAATTCCATGCAACTTAACAACATGCTCAACAAACAAAGACGCTACATTGGAATCATCATCATATTTATGACATGTAATGAAATGAGCCATCTTTGAAAATTGATTAACAACAACAAAGATGCTATCTCTACCTATTTTGGTCCTCGGTAGACCCAAAACAAAGTCCATTGAAATATCGAGCCAATGTCTCTGAGGGGTGGGGAGTGGAGTGTATAAACCATGGGGAAGGAGGCATGACTTAGCACGTCGACATGCAACACATTGACCACAAATTTGAACAATATCTTTATGCATTTTAGGCCAATATAATTGTTCCTCAAGAATTCCCCTAGTTTTCTCAATACCAAAATGATCCATTAAACCTCCTTTGTGTGCCTCCCTCACAAATAGTTATTTCCAAGAGCTCATAGGCACACAAAGTCTCTTGCCTTTGAATAAGAAACCATCAAATTTCGAATAGGGGGTAGAAGAGCTATCCCTCATCCACCTTTCCCTCTCCCATTCCTCACAATCTTTGAAGATTTGCTCAAACACGGGATCCTTGGGATACAATGCCTTCAAATATTCAAAGCCAATCAATTTGGAAGACAAGGTATTTATCAACACGTGTTCTCCAGACAAGGCATCGGCCACCACATTTTCCTTTCCCTTTTTGTATTGGATAACATAAGGGAAAGTTTCAAGGAATTCAATCCATTTGGCGTGCCTCTTGTTCAATTTTCCTTGGGCCCGAATATGCTTTAGGGGCTCATGATCAGTCCTAATGACAAATTCCTTGGGCCACAAGTAATGTTGCCAATTACCCAAAGCTCTAATGAAGGCATAAAATTCAAGATCATAAGTAGAATAATTCAGATAGCACCTTTTAGCTTTTCACTAAAGTAAGCAATGGTTTTTGGTTTTGCATTAAGACGGTTCCAATGCCTACTTTACTATCATCACATTCCACTTCAAATATTTTATCAAAATCAGGTAATTGCAACAAAGGAGCAGAACTAAGCATAGATTTTAAAGCCTAAAAAGCTTTGGCTTGTTCCTCTCCCCACTTAAAAGGTTTATCCTTTCATATTACCTCGGTCAGTGGGGCTGCTATGGTACTAAAACCTTTGACAAATCATGTATAAAAACTAGCAAACCAATGAAGGCTTCTAACATCGCTTATGGATTTTGGAATTGACCAATTCTTAATAGCCTCAATTTTAGACTCATCAACTTCAACCCCTCTTGAACTAACAACAAAACCCAAGAAAACAACTTCATCAACATAAAATGAACACTTATCAAAATTAGCATAAAGTTGTTCCTTCCTAAGGACATCAAACACACATCTCAAATGTTCAACATAATCATGCATGGTCTTGCTATAAATCAAAATATCATCAAAATAAACAACAAAAAATTTCCCTATAAAGGGTTTCATCATATGATTCATGAGACGCATAAAGGTACTAGGAGCATTAGTGAGAACAAAGGGAATCACCAACCATTCATATAGACAAAATTTGGTCTTGAATACGGTCTTCCATTCATCACCGGGGTTCATCCGAATTTGATGATAACCACTCCTAAGATCAATATTTGAAAACACACAAGAGCCATTCAATTCATCAAGCATATCATCTAACCTAGGAATAGGATGACGATACTTTACCATAATTTTGTTGATGGCTCAGCAATCAACACACATGCACCATGTTCCATCTTTCTTTGGAACAAATAAAACCGGCACGACACATGGGCTTATGCTCTCCTTTACATAACCTTTGTTAAGGAGTTTCTCAACTTGCCGTTGTAGCTCCTTGGTGTCCTCTAGATTGCTTCGATACGCCGGCTTGTTTGGCAATTGTGATCCTAGAACAAAATCAATTTGGTGCTCAATTCCCCGAAGAGGGGCAATCCACTTGGAAGCTCCTTTGGGAAGACATCCTCATAATCCTGCAAAAGAAAGGAAATAGAATTGGGAAGGGAAGAATGAGATTGGTTAGTTTGTAGTACATGATCCCTATGTGTGATAAGGATCAAAGAACTTTCGGACTCAATTTCCTCCCTTATCTCTTTGTAATTAGCAAACAACACTTGGGCCTTTCCTTTCAACTTCCTCCTCTCCTCCTCTTCTTGGCTCTCAGCCTCCATATGTTCCTCTTCGCACTTTTTCCTTTCCCTCGACTAATTTATTCTTCGATATATATCATTTACTTGAGAGGGGGACATAGGATGAAAAACATATTTATGATCATTCAACACAAGTGAATACTTGTTGGTTCTTCCATCATGTTTGGTTGAACGATGATGTTGCCAACGTCTCCTGAGTAGCACATGACAAGCTTGCATTGGGACCACATCACATAGAATCTCATCTTAGTACTTCCCAATATTAAACTTGATCATCACTTGTCGATTCCCTCTCAATGCTCCAAACTTACTCAACCATTGAAGTTTGTAAGGTGTAGCATTCTTAGTGGTAGGAAGTTCTAAGAATTCCACTAATGTAGTACTAGCAACATTTGCACAACTCCCGCTATCAAAGAGTAAGAAACACATATTATCCTTGTTGAAGCACTTGGAGTGAAATAAATTCACTCTTTCACTCGGATCATCAAAAGCCTTACTAACCATTGCTCGTCTAACCACATATAGAGGAGCGACACTCTTTCCTTCTTTGACACAAAGGTCTGGTTCCTCATCTTCCCCATCTCCAAATTCATCATCTTCTTGAGGACCTTCTTCACAATCACCTATTGGTTCCTCCTCCGCACTAAGATAGATTTCACCTCCTTGCATTAGAGAATTCAATTGATTTGGACACTCAGGCATAATATGACCCCATCCCCTAAATTTGTGGCATTGTATACCTTTAGGCAATTTGGTTGGGTCATTGTTACCCTTTTCTCTTGGTGGGTGATTTGGAGTGTTCCCTTCAAAGGGCTTCTTCTCATAAGTCTTCTTCACATCCGCACCCTTGCTCCAACTCGACGATGTTTGAACTATCCCTTTGTTCTTGCTCCAAGAATTGGAAGAAGAAGTCTTGTACTTAGCCACCTTCTCCTCCTTGAATTCTAACTCTATCTCATGGGCAGCCTCAAAGGCATCATTCAAAGTAGAAAACCTATGAGGGGTCATCTTAGAAGCAATCTCTTTGTTCAACCCTACCTTGAAGCGAATCACGACATGCTCTTCAATTTTTCTATATTCCAACTTCATGACTATGTTTTGAAACTCGTCATGATAGGCTTCAACACATTTGCTTCCTTGCCTCAAGTTATATAATTTGGCAAGTAATCCTTAGTGGTATATTTCCGACACATACTTAGCTCTCATTAACCCTTTCCATTCGGGCCCTGGTGGAGGATGACCTTCTTGGACAACTAAGTGATACCTCTTCATGTATTCCTACCATGTGACAGCATACCCTTCAAATTGGGCGATAGCATAGCAACTACTTTTGACTTCTGCCAATTCATTGACATTGAAAATCTGGTCACACTGCAACTCCCATTCTAAGTAAGCATCAGGATTCCATTCCCCTTTGAATGTTTGAAGAGTCATTTTGATAGAGTTAATGCCAACATATCGGCCTCCATGGCCACCTTGGTCATTGTAATGGTAACCCCTTTGATGCCCTCCTTGATAGCGGTTACCATGTTCTTCTCTAGCTTCTTGACCAACTTCATGATTGCCATTTACTTACCACTGATTCCCACCTTGAGGGTGGTTCCCATGTTGTCTCCTATGAAATGGCATTGGACCCAATCTACCTCTTGGTCCTCCTTGCAAGGCTTGACCTCTTGGTCGATTTCTTGGTGACTTATTCCATGGCACTTCTTTCCTTCACCTTCATAACCTCCTTAATCTTCATCATTCCTCACCTCATTCACAGGATTTGGTTGTTGTTGTGGTCTCTGGTAGGGAATATTTTGGTGAAGTGTTGTTTGGTAAGAATGGCTTTGATTTGGTGGAGCTTCTTGACTAAGCGGAAAATGGAACAGTGGATTGGAACTTTGGCTATTTGAACCCAATTGATTGAAAGTTGGGTGCAAATCTTGGTTGAGGGTTCCCAGGGTGAGAGTAGGAGAATTAGTGAGATCATGCCCACTTGTAGAAGCACGAAAGGTAGCTTGTGGTGTGGAGTCATTGGAGTCGACTCTACCTTCCACAGAAGCAAGCCTACCGTCCATCCTTGCAATATCACCTTTTACGTTGTTCAACACTTCCAACAAAGTTGCTAAAGTAATTTCTCCAATTGATGCTTGAGTTTCTCCTTCTACCTCCAATGTACCTGCAATAAGACATTTCACAAACAACAAACAACGTTAGGTTAGTAAAGAACTCACAAACACTCTTGTTTATGCACCTTTAATTTCCTCTCAATTGGCGCGACTAATGTTGACAATTTTTTGTACTCCATTGGTCACTAGGTACCAATTTCTGCTCTTGGTTAGAATAGATTCTTGTTTTTAAGAAGAACGGACGACTCAATTGAATCAAACAGATTTGAATCAAGAATTAACTACAAACTAAAAAAAAGAGAAAAGCACGAAAAGAAAAGGCACAAGCAAAGAAGTGAGTTTAAGAATTGGCTGCAGAGCCAATTCGGCGAGCAACCTGACCAAAGGGCGAGGTGCCGACTCGTTAGGCGATGCTCGCCTTTGCTCGCCCAATAGACCTCTACAGCTCCCTCAATGTTCTGAATTTGAACTTGTGTGGTCCCACATACACTTGTCCTTTAGGTAAATTCCCTCTTTAATAACACTTTTAGTCTTTCTCTTTCTTCCTTTTTTGAATCAAACACTTGCTTTTCAAATATCCCCTTTCTTGAAGATATGAATGTTCTTTCAGAACTTCAAAAACAAGATGAACCCAAAATTAAAGCCTTAAAATTTTTGTCTCGGAATTTCACAAAAAATTGGGTGAAGGCTATCCTTGATGTGGGGAACAACACCCAATACTTTTTAAACTTCAATTCCAAACCAAAACATTCAGATTTGAAAACCCACTTTGTCTTCTTCAAGCTTCTTCAAGTCTTCAATGATGGATTCTTCAATAAGGCTCCAAACTTCTTCCAATCTCAACCTAAGACTCAAATATTGTTGGAGAACAGTATTCCTACCTTACTAAATCAAACAAGACTCTGATCTAAGAAACCCATTACAGCAGAAATTTCAAAAACGAAAATGAACAAATTTTATTTTTGTAACAAAACCCCAAGACTATATTCGTAGGAACGAAGCTAGGCTTGTCTCTGATACCAAATGATATGATTCTCACAAGAGAAACGATGTTAGACAACGAAAATCAAAGACGGAAAGTAAAGATAAATAGATAGACACAAAAAGAGAAAACAAAAAGCAACCAATGGGTATATTAAACCCAATGACCTCAATTCGTTAATCCTACAATAAACACCTAACTCTTATGATGACCTCAAGGGAATCGATATCCCAAGCAACCAATATTTCTAACAAAAGGCAACACAAGCTTTACCAAACTATCAATACTCAACCATGAGTTTTCAGTTTTTAACATTCAAAATAATCTAAGTCTAAAATGAACCGTAGTTAGCTATTTATAGGTTTAAGATAAAAAGGTCCAAAAGTGACCCGGAATGACACTGGGTGAGCTGGGTCGGGTTGCCAAGTGAGTTGGGCGATGCGTCGACCAGGTAGGCGAGCTTCTCTGCGTGATCTTCAGCCATGGTCATGTTTTAGAGCATTAGGCGAGCTGGGACCATCGCGTAAGCCTTTTGGCTATGCGCCAAGTGGGCCCTGCTCGGCAAAAGTTCCCCCTTCTGCAATCTTCAAGGCATGAAAGTCCTTGCTTCTCATCAACACCATCTCGAGCACCTCCATATTCATAAATAAACCTTCCATCCTTTGAAGGTCTTGAGCTTGGTTTCTAGTAAATGGCCTTGATGTAATCCGTATTGCACCATTTCGCGGTGCACCCTAGAACAACATTTATGGCAGGAGGGTCGCAATGCACTTTCTTTCCCCTGATAACTACATAGTCAACCGGTTCATATTTGGCTACCGATTTCTTCACATATGGTATCAATGCACTGTACGCACCGTAGAAATCTCTGACCCAGCTTGAAACATATGGGCCACGGGGCATTGTGAAAATCTCAAAGTTATGCAACTTCAGACATCTCATAATCTTTGGATACCTATCAATCACTACACCCTTAATCCCTTCGTGTTCAATATGTTCATTAACTTGGGAGGAGGACCTTGTATTGGCGATGCCAACACTATTGCTTGTTCTAGACTGAGGAAATATGAGTGGTCAGCGGAGGCTTCCGGATCCTAGATGGATCATTCAGTTTTTTAGATCGCACCTCAGCACTCTATGCCATTATCAACTCATCATCATCAGTAGTTGTGCTTTGGTTTTCTTGTTGTTCATCATTACTCCCAGAAGCAGTGAGATAAGTATCAAAAATGCCCATGCTATCAGAGTTGATCTCTGGTGATGTTGGTGCGTTGCCTTTTTTTCTCCCCTTTTTACCAGTTGTGGAAGGCTTTGTAGCCTTGCCTTTTGGCACAGTTGCACCTTCATTGATTTTATTCCCCTTACCCTTATTTCGGGGTGGCATATTTCTACCTGCGACTTCGGGTCTGGCCATGTCTACAATACATTGAGAAAAAGTTAGCAAATATTCGTGTAAAAACATTGAAAGTTTACTACGGACAGATTCACCGATCAAGTCGGCGAGTCAGCACTAATTTTCGGCGAACATGGGTTAGCTCACCGAAAGTTCCACTGTTACAAGGGTTTAGGGTGCAGAAAAATGGCGATCAAGAATACTCTCAGCGAGTCGCTAAGTCCTCCCATTAGGTACCACATGAAATTAAAGGCGAGGTAGGGTCTTTCGGCGAATAGCCATGTGATTCGGCAAGCCCGACTCAGCACGCCGAATGGCTCAATCGTGCTTACATTCAACTCAGTTTCTGAAATTCAACCCCGCAAACCCCCGAGAACAAAATCAAAACATGCACTAGATCAATTAAGCTTACAGTTTAAACGGCCTTTGCCCAACTTAAATAGTATGCAGGAGCACCTCATAAAATTTCATTCATGCTAAATCATAAGAATGGGATTCCAAAATTTAAAGCAGACGGGTTGAATTCGTGAATAAAAAGAGGCACTTGAATAGTCTAAATTTATCAGAAAGGCACGGTGCACGACATAGGATAAAATTACTTGCAATGAGAGTATAAATATCATAATTAAATGAAGGGTTTGGAGAACCAACCATTTAGGCACATTAAGTCAAGACTGTGATGCTAGGCAGCAGATTAGTATAGATCCAAGCACTACTAAATCAGCTAAAATACTCACGAGATGCAACAATTTTGAAAATAATAAGAAGTACGATTCTGCAAAAATTGAGACTGAGAGAATATGAAAATGGTTGAAAGTCAAAACCCGTGGCTTTATAAAAACCATCCAGATCTCACCCATTCGGCGACATTACTTCAATTCACTCCGCTACTCGGCGATCCACCGAGTGTTTATCTACCTCGCTGAGTTTTACAGGACCCTTAGTCAAAGTGAGGATCCAAACGGTGGTATTTGTCGGGGTCGTTGATCTAGTTAGCGATTCGCCAATTGGACTTGTGTAATTCATCCTGTACTCTTCACAAACTTTTCATGCCCAATCCTACAAAATCAAAACACCTTTATTTCAAAAATAACAAATTACAAAAATTTAAGGGTTTTGGGTTGATTCCCAAACAACGCCTTAGTTAACGTCGTGGCATGGCGCAAGTTAACACTTATACTCCAACGGTGAGGTTTGCCTCAACTTCATCAGACAATCCTTCTTTAAAATCCAGATAGAGTTCAGTCAACAGTTGATCCATTTGAGAACCTAGTAGTTGAATGAGCATAGCATGGGAGGTCATCATCTGGTTAAACAACGATACATTTTCCTCCAGTACCCTATGTTGCTCACTGGATTTCTGGAGTAGAATTGTGAGCATTTCATTGTTTTGTCCATCCTCCTTGTTCTTAATTCTCCTTCGTTCATGAGGAGGAATGTAGCGCTCTTTCTTGCTGCACTGGACCTCAACATCCTCAACTTTCTTTTTTAGCTTATCTAACTGAGTTAACACTTTGTTCCCGGGACCAACACTTCTATAGAAACACTCCAGTAGGACCACATCGGAATCCAATGAGTCGGACATTGAATCAACAGTGCTTTAAACCTTAACCATGACTCATGAATTTGTTCACCTTCCAATTTCTTGAAGGTTAGGATGCAATTCCTGAACATCATCACTTCTAACGGTGGGAAATCCATTTGTTCAAAATTACTGCATGACATGCTCACCTACTCTGTTTCAAAGCACAAACAAGCATAACAAAACTAAAATTAAGTAAGTAGAACTATAACTAACAAGAGAAAAATCCAACTTAACTAAAAATCTCATGTAACACCATTCCTCGGCAGCGGCGCCATTTTGATTTGTTTGAGTAACGCCATCAAAGATACTTCATCCAATACTAAGCATCAACGATCGTTCAATAGTAATATAACCCAACTAGTTAGTTGGGGTTGAGTCCGAAGGGAGTGGTTCGTACTCAACAATCAATAGAAAATCATAAATATGCTCAAGTCAGTCATATCTAAAAACATTTACGAATAAAAGTATGGTTTAAATTATAGGTGACACAAGTGTCAAATATAAAGGGGGTTTGTTCGACTATCAACTAAAATAACAAATAACACAAAAATGCAAATATGGAGACGGGATTCTTGGATGTGATTGGATTATGGGCTAAGGTAAACAACCGGGTAATTACAATTAATAGTAAACATCTGCAAATCAGTGAATAAGATAGACTTTAGTGGGAGTAAACATTCTCTCGAACAATTTACCCCGAATCAAATTGGTTTCTCTCGAACACCTATAAGCAACAATGAAGCACAACCTTCACTTTAGTCCATTCACTCTCTCGAGCTGAATGTGTGAAAAAGGGTTTCGGGTTCACTCTCTCTCGCTAAACCCATGACAACCCAATACCCACAGACCATCGATTTAGTAAGTTTGGTTTTAAAATCTCTCTCGAGCAAGCAAAAACACGAAGTTAAGATTGTATTTAAAACTACAACCCATAAATTAAACAACAATTACTGAACGAAATCACTTTTAAACAATAAATAAACTTTCAATTAACAATACCCAATAGTTAAATCAACCCATAATCACATAATCACACCCCAAGAATTGGGGTTTTACCTAGACATAGTAAAACGGTAAAAATCGTTACCAAGTTGTGTTTCCATCAACTGGGTAGGATTGATATAGTCTTTACAAAGGTCTAAGAGGAAGAATATTTAACACCCATTTCAAATTTCTTTGAAATGAAATCTTCAAATCTTCAAAGTTAAGGAAATATTGTCTCTCTATTCAGTTCTAAGCTCTCAACTTTTAAATATTGAAAAAAATTATGTTTCAACAAAAAATCGGATTCCTAAGCAAAAAATTTAAACAAGTATTTATAGTTGTCAAAAACTGTGTTGCGGAGGTTCATTCGGCGCAGTTAGTCGGAATCGCAGATCCAATCGGCAATCCACCCTTTGGTCATTTTCATCGCCGTTTTGCTTTTGCCTTCAGCATCTTCAGGTTCTTTAACTTTGGGCGATATGGCACTGCATCGCGGAACCGTTCGGTGACTCACAGACTACTCATTTCTCTCGCCGACTTCTCCTTTCTCTAGTTGACTAGATTTTCTCCTGCAGGGCTTGGTACTCTAGAACATTAGGTGAGACCCTGGCCGTTTGGTTATCCACCTAATGGGTTAGGAGATCCTCAGGCCTTCTTTCCTTCGTTCTTTAAGCTAGGGTTGGAGATGCCCTTATGCCATTTTGATTCATTTCCTAGTTTCATCTTCAATTATTGTAGGTGTCAAAACATCTGCATTGATGTTGTGCTCATTTATTTGATAGCATAGGAATGATCAAATGTGGTTCAGAAGGGTAAGGCTCTGGTTTATTGATTTGGAGTGCACACGAAGAGCTTTGAGGTAAGCTACAACTTACCAATCTTAGATTGATCTTGTATTGATATCTACATTTTATTTATCTAGCTTTGTGATGGGTTCCTAATATGTATTACGTTTAGTTTATATAAATCATGCCTTAGGCTTCTTTTGGGTATTTTTTTTTTGGATCTTGAGCATGTCTACCTTGTTTAGTTGTTGTATCATTCCATGTAGTTATTTATCTGATTTTATTGTTATTGGTGGTGTTCGTTCTTTGCCTTAGACGAGGTGTAGGCTAGTGACTGCCTTAGACTTGCGATTTTTATCCTTTGGGCATTAGAAATCATCCAACGTTACAGATGGCCTAGCTCCCTCTAGACTCATATAGCAGACTTGGGTCTGATAGTGTGAGTCCTTAGCTAGGTGAAAACTCAAATCTTGTAACTTTTCATCCATAATACTCCTTATGTTTTGGCCCCAATACATTATGGTTGAGATTTCAAGCCTTGTTGGTAATATTGGATTTGGTCTTGGGTTTCAAACTAAAGTAGGCCCCTGGTGACTTTGAAGGTGTTTTTCTCTATGGTACATTCTTGCGTGATGACAATCATGTGATTTGTTGACATTCAAAGTCTATTAGCCATGGTTCGAGGCCCTAGCACATTTCTATTAGCCACAGTTCGAGGCCCTATCACATTTTTATTAGTCGCGGTTTGATGCCCTTGCACATTTCTTCTAGTCACAGTTTGAGGCCTTGGCACATTTATACTAGCCATGGTTTGAGGCCCTTGGACATATATACTAGCCTCGATTTGAGTCTAGGCAGACTTCTATTAGTCGGGTGCGAGTCTTGACTATGTGATTTTATTGGGTCCTTCATGGTGTCTTCACCGTTGTTCGAATCTAGGGTCGGCTATTTCAGTTATCGGGCATTTTTAGTCTTAGTTAATATTATCTTTAGCTCTTGTGTGTACTTATCAAGCTTATGGGGGTGTGTTTGGGATTTTTACTTTCCAATTGTGCATGAGTGTACCTTTTGGGCTTAAATGGGTCTAGTTATGTTATAAATATTGTCTTTACTATACTGCTTTGCTCCTTCTAGATTTGTGAGTTATATAGTTAGACTTTACTTTATTGCTTGTATTTACATTCCAAGCTCAGTCAGCCTATGATGCCTATTAAGTATCTGTTATTTTAGTACTCATGCTACACTCTGCATCTATTTTTTTTAATGCAGATTCAAGCCGCCATCCAACAACGATGATTCAACCTTTGTGGAGATATTTGGAGATAGAGGGTGACCTGATGGCATCCTAGTTCGACTTATCTCCATATGTATATAGTTTTGTCTAGTCATTTGTTTTTTAGAGAAGTATGTACTTTTTGGTCTACTGTTTGGACTTGTACTCTTGTAGTAGCTTTGTACTTTCGTCCACCAGGTCGTGGGTTGATGTTAATTCTTTCTATTGTGTTTCCCCTTTATATTGTTATTATGTTCTCATTGGTTGTTGATTATGCCTAATATTCTTGTTACTTGTCATTCTAAGATATGGGTTGACTTACCTACTGATGGGTTATGGTAGGTGTAATTATGGCTAAAATTGTTGTGTTGCGACAAAGTTAGTATTAAAGCCCTAGGTTCTCATGTGCTATTGGTAAAAGCTAACGTTTAGTAGAGTCATGAAAATTGGTGCAGAGACGTCTGTATCCTATCTTCAGGAGGTTACATGACATCTTTAGGAAGATTCTTTCTTTTGGTTTGTCATCGTGCGTTGGTTGCCTTATTCGGTTTCTGAAATCTTACTAGTTTCACTATTTCACGATATGGATCACACACGTGATTAGATGGCCAAGGGTGACGCTAGTGAGCTACTAGATAGATCAACCGCTAGGGGTAGAGGATGACCCTGAGGACCTGTGAGAGACATAGCACCAACTTAGGATCAAGGTAGAGAACTGGCTCTAGATCCTCTAAAAAAGCCTCAACCAAAACCTATTCCTCCATAATGGGGTAGTGCATGCATCAACATAACTACCATGCGGGGCAGCTATGGCACCCGACTTAGATGCAACTATTTCTCAGTTATTACCCATGGTAGGGGAATTCTATAGGCCCCAGTTCCAGCTATGCCTGCATCATGGGTTTAGCCGGTAGTACCGGCTCCCCCGACTGAGGTACCTATAACACCCAGCATCGCCCAACTAGTTATCACAACATGATATATTCCATTAGAGGAGTAGAAGATAGTAGGAGTGTTTTTTAGACCAACTCCTCTGAAGTATTATGTTTATGTAGGAGAGGACGCCTATAAATTCGTGATGATTTGTAGAGAGAGGATTTGCACCTTAGAGTTAGTAGAGTCGAGAAGATCTGACTCTACTGCGTATCATCTTGATAGTGTAGCTAGGTAGTGGTGGCGATCAATTATGGAGTGCAGAATAGTTGGGTCACGTCACATGTCTTGTATGGAGTTGTCATAGGCTTTCTTGGCTAGGTTCATACTGAAGAATGTAAAGGATTGACTCCAGGATCATTTTGCTAGGTTAGAGAAGCGCTTTATAACCATATCGGAGTATGAGGCTAGGTTCCATGAGCTCTCTAGGCATGCCTCCATGATTCTATCTACAAAGTAGGATAGAGTTTGTTTCTTAATCCATGGTATGAGGTTGCACCTACGGATTGAGACTCAGTCTATAAATTGCATAGGGAAATCTTTCTTGTATGTTGTTGATCACACCCGCACTATGGAGGAGCTCATGAGGCCCAAAAGGGCAGCAATAAGAGGGCTCACAAGAGAAGTTACAAGTTGTCCCATTCTAAGGGTAAGGACTCCTATAATAGGCCTTACCAGCACTACCAGTATCAAGATCAGTCTAGCCAGCCTTTTCAGGCGACACTCCAAGCCTTAGAAGGTGAGTAATAGTCAGGTGGTTCTGGTGCAGGTTAGAGTTTGAGATTCATATTTGAGCTCTTTGGGCCATGGTCATCAATTTTAGGTTTTTTTATTGTAGTACGCATGGTCACTTGTCTAGAAAGTGTCCTGATCGAGGGATGATTTCATCTGCTCCAAATGTAACTTAGTAAGTTTCGCTACTAGACACTCCGTCTAGAGGTGGTCCTTGTCACCAGGTGCTCAAGAGATAGGTCAGGAGTAGATGAAATGCTCAGTTCAGAGGAAAACATGGGAACTTATATGAAGCTCTAGCAAGGGTATAGGATAAAACATTAGGCACTGTCATCACATGTATAATTATGCCATCAGCACACCTCCATTTTATTTGATCTAGATTATATATGTTATTATGTCTCTGTGTATTATACTTATCGATTGAGTTTGTATTCTTAGACTAAATCAGCACCATTCTGTGTTTGACCCCCATTGATGAGTCTTTAGTAATGGATTTAGTGTTTAGATCATATTTTGTGACTATCCATAGGTGTGACACTCAGGATGAACTTATAATGTTGGATATGCTTTATATTAATGTTATTATGGGCATGGAATGGTTATGCCCTACCGTGCTATCTTGAATTACTCTGCTAAGACTATTATCTTAGACATATTGGGTATCCATTCGGTGGTGTGGTAGGGTTCTATTAGTCACAAACTGTTGGGATTAATTTTATGTTCCAGTGCACAGGTTGGTATATAGAAGTTGTTTATTTTATTTGTCTTGTGTGTGGGATGTTAAAAGAGAGGGCCTTGCAGTTGATTCGGTTCCTATTGTGCAAGAGTTCGTAGATTTTTTCCCCACCTATCTACTTGGCCTTTCCTCATACGATGATATTGATTTTTCTATTGACCTTGAGCTAGACACTCTTCCTATTTCTATTCCGTCTTACTGTATGGCCCCTACAGAGCTCAAGGAGCTCAATGTCTAGCTTTAGGGTCTCTTGCGAAAGGGATTCGTTCAACAAAGTGTTTCTCCTTGAGTTGCCCCAAGTTTTTGTGAAGAAGAAAGATGGGTCTATGTGTATGTGTTGAATGAGGTGACAATGAATAATATTTACCCTATTCCTCATATCAATGATTTGTTTGACCGACTTTAGGGTGTCATGGCATTCTCTAAGATTGATTAGTGATCTAGTTACTATCAATTGAGGATTAGGGTGGAGTACATCCCTAAGACAACTTTTAGGACTCTTTAAGGTCATTGTGCGCTCCTAGTGATATCTTTTGGGTTGACCATTGCCCGTGCAACATTCATAGACAAGATGATGCATTTCTTAGACTGTATCTAAACTTTATCATTGTGTTCATTAATTACATTCTAGTATACTTGGGGAGCAGGGAGGAGCACAAGCAACATCTGAGGATTGTATTCCATACTTTAAGAGTTCATCGACTTTATGCCAAGTTCTCAAAGTGCTAGTTTTGGCTTGAGTCTGTTGCATTCTTTGAGAGCTTTATATCCAAGTAAGTCATTATGGTTAATCTGACAATGATTGAGTATATTCGTGAGTGGGCTAGGCCCTTTTCAGTCACTAGGATTCAGAGCTTCGTCGAGTTACTTTGTTATGACAAGACTAGTGGTGAGTTTTAGAGATTTCTCATTCCGAAATAGAAATGGGAACATATCACTATTGTCTTTGTTATAGGACTACCTTAGACTTCTAGAGGTGTTGATAGATTTTAGGTCATTAAGGATCTATTAACCAAGTCAGGACACTTCCTTCCCGTTGAGTCTTCCCATTGTTTCGATAAATTGGCTAGTATCTATATTTAGAAGGTAGTTCGCCTTGATGAGGTGCCTGTCCTTATCATATCAGATAGGGGTTCTTAGTGCAGTTCTATCTTTTGGAGGACTTTTAGAAGGAGTTGGATACCTGAGTTGACCTTTCCACAAATTTTCATCCACAAACCGACAAGCAGTTGGACCATACTATTCATGTTTTGGATGATATGTTGAGAGCATGTGATTGGAATTGGGAAGCCAGTTGTACCAGTTCTTAGCCTTAGTAGATGTGTATAACAACAACTACCACTCAAGTATTCAGATGGCCCCATTCGAGGCCTTATATGGTAGGCGTAGTCACTTTCCAGTTGGTTGGTTTGAGACTACGGAGTGTAGGCCAGCTGGAACTGATTTGCTTTAGAAGGATTTCGATAGTGTTCTGGTTATTTAGGAAAGTCTTAGTTTAGTATAGAGCAGGCATAAGAGTTATGCTGAACGTAGGAGCCGACCTTTGAGATTTAGAGTTGGTGACTGGGTATTCCTTCAAGTTTCACCCATGAAAGGTGTAATGAGATTTTGGAGGTGGGTCAAGCTTATCCCTAGGTATATAGGTCCATTTGAGATACTCTGGACTATTGGTGATATTGCTTATCAATTGGCCTTACCTTTTGTATTTTCAGCTATTCATTCGGTTTTCCATGATTTTATGCTTTACAGGTATGTTCCTAACAAGTCCCACTTACTTCGGTATGACTCAATTTAGTTTGATAATCGTTTGGCCTTTGTGGAGGAGCAAGTTTTTATTTTTGCAAGAGATGTAAGGTGGTTGCGTTCAAGGGTCATTCCTCTTGTTAAAGTCTAGTAAAGACATCATCCAATCAAGGAAGCTACCTGGGAGGCCGAGCATGAGATGTGAGTTCAGTTTCGGCAAGTTTGAGGCTTCAAGTACTTCTTGACTCTTTATTTTTATTACTTCCCGGAAACTAGTAAGTTGAACTAGAGAGTTCTAGAGCTTTTCGTAAGAGTTTTTGAGTTAGAATTGAGGGTTAAAAATCGTAAAAAGGATTCCTGTACTTGGAATGAGGGTTTTAGGGTTAGGGCGTCGCGGTACGACTCCCCAAGGGGTCCTTGAGGAAGACCCTTAAAACAACCCAAAAGCTGTCAATTTGCAGCCACCCACAATTGCCATCTACTGGCCGTGGATGGACCCACGCCCCATGGGTTGGGGTCGTGGGTCAAGGCCTGTGTTGGCCTGCAATGTTGAGCCTCTGACCCGCACCTACGGAGGTTCATCACGCTCCGTGAACCCACCCAGGGTCCGTGGGTGGTGGTTTCGTGAGTGGGGGAAGTTGTTAAGTTAAGTGTTTTAAGTTAGGGGTTTGGGAATTAATTAGTAATTAGTTAGGGGTTAGGGGAGGTCGGTTAGTTATTTATTTAACCACCTATATAAGCCTAATAGACCCTTAAACTAAATCAATTAACTCATTCATCAAAGAACCCCAAATTCTCTCCAAATAATTCTCTCTATAGAGGTGAAGAAGAAGAAGAAGAAGAGGAGAAGAGAGTAGGGCAGATTTTCCTCCATTGATGCAAGCTTGGTTAGGGCTTTGAATCAAGGTATGTTAGGTTAATCATATATGGGTTCTTCCACCCATAGATCCCCCTAGGTTTTCCCCCAATTGTGAAGTCAACAACCCAATTCTAGCTAGGGTTTCCTTCTACATTGTGGGTAAGGTTTAGGTATAATTCCAATCTAGTGGATAATACCTAATTATGATTGTATTAACATTGAATTATGATATTATGATGAATTCATGTGATTTCTATGGTTAACCCTAGTCTATTTGATGAATGTTATATCTTGTGGGTTTATGCCATTAGAGGTGAAATTGAAGGTTCATAGGTGATCTTTTTAAATCAATGTCATGTGTAGTAATTGTTCAAGGTTAGCAACACATAATCATGAATTGAACTAGACCTTATTGAATATTATTTATCTTGACTTGTAAAGTTGGAATTGAACCTTTAAGATGAATTATGGCTAGAATCACCTAGTAATGAAGAATGTGATTGAATGCCTTGTAAGATGGGTTCGTAGTATGTTTCCATGATGTAGAGTTATTAAGAGTGAAGACTTATAGTTGTGAATGTTGATCACTAGGGCTTTAGAGTGAAGCTAATATGATTACTATAGATGCTAAGGCTTTGAGAGTAAAATCTATATGTGAATACAAGGCCAATGAATAGAATTGTGATGAAAGATCTTTACCTACTTAATTCACCTTATGAATCATAGATGGTAGGAAGTGATAGAATCACTTAAGTCATGATGATATCCTTGTCTAATGTAGAATTATAGACATGATATTAAGCATGGAGATGAACTTAACATGAAAGAGTTCTCACATAGTAATGGTTCTAGGGTTCAGGGGCTTCTCTTACCTAATTGAACCTAAGGCTATAGAGCCTTTATACCTAGGTCATGGATGGTGATAGTTGCTCACACATGGTCTAAAAGAGGTATTAGCATGGATTGGTTGTAAAGGACATCTTTCCATAAACTTGAGTCAAAGTAGAGACTTAATGATTATCTTGTGGGATTACGGCCTAGCACCGAGTAGATATTGAAATGAGATGGAAGTTCCCACCTAGTTGAGTTTGGGCTTCTATGGAGTTTCCCACCTAGTTGAGGTTGGGCTTCCAACATGGGATCTCTCACCTAGAATAGTCCGGATTTACGAAAGTGTGTCTCATGAGATGGAAGCCTTCACCTAGTGGAGTTTGGGTTATAGTAGCAATCTCCGTATCCCATAATTACGTGCCCCGTAGGAAAGTTAGCTAATGGATCCAACTAAGCTAACAACCGGGTTCTACCTTAGGCAAGTGGACCAACCCTTGACGGTGTGGATAACACTGTGAGAGATCACGTGACAGCTAATATGGTCTCATGTCGGTTAAGGCTATATCCTAATTAAAAAAAATTAGTAATGAACTAAGATTGTGCTCAATGTAGCATCTCCAAGAGTTCAAACCTCATGGGCTAAGATTATGCATAATGTAGCATCTCCTAGAGTCCAATACAAGTAATGGTCTAAGATTGTGCTTAAAGGAGCATCTCCTAGAGATCAAACTTAATGAACTAAGATTATGCTTGTGGAATCATCTTATAGAGTTCAACCTTAATGAACTAAGATTATTCTTTAAGTAGCATTTCCTAGACTTTAAGCTTGATAAACTAAGATGTACTTAATGTAGTATATCCTAGGGTTCGAAATAATGAGGAACTAAGTTAGACTTAGTGAAGAACCTCATAGTGTTCAAGAGTATATGGACTTAGACATGCTTAAGGAAGTATCTCATAGGGTCCATGTTAATAATGAAATAAGACATACTTGAGTATGTCATAGTGTTCAAAGTATAAATGGATTTAGACATGCTTAAGTAAGTATCTCATAGGATCCATGTTAATAATGAACTTAGACATGCTTAAAGAAGTATCTCATAGGGTTCAACCTAATAATGAACTTAGATGTGCTTAAGGTAGTACCTCATAGTGTTCTAAGATCTAAAAAGAAACTAGGTTCCAAACCAATTAGAAGCATTAGAATAAGGACCTAAAAGTAAACTAAGATTATGCTTAATGTAGCATCTCCTAGAATTCCAACTTGATGAACTAAGATGTACCTAGTATAGTATCTCTTAGTGTTCAAAACAATTAGGAACTAAGATAAACCTAGTAAAAGGTCTCCTAGTGTTCCTATGCTTTCAAAAGGGGCTAGTCTCTAATTAAGGAACATGAGTCTGATGACCTAAATAAGTACTTAGTATGAGTTGTAGTATGGGATGCCACTCATGAATTGCACAAGTATGACTTAAGGTTGCCTTATGAGTGTTGTCTTACATGAGTTATGCTTGATGGATTGTTGCTATAGTTGCCTTCCATGATAGAATTGACTAAAGGTGATAGCTCCCTTGTCTACATGAAGTAAGCTCATAATGAGACCAAAGAAGGGTAAATATGACTAGGATTACTTCAAGGTTATGCTTAGTGTGGGGGGTATTATGGGATGCCTTTCATACATTGCACAAGTGTGCTTTAAGGTTACTTAGAAGTATGGTTCCCTTATGGTAGAAAAGTTTAAGACTTGACCATGTATATACGCAATGATTAAGATGACCAAAAAGGGGTGCTTAGCTTGGATGGTATTATGGGATGCTATTCATGCATTACACAAAGTATGCCTTGAGGTTAATTGAAAGTAGTCCTATTATGGTATAGATGACTAAGAGTAAAATAATGCTTATATGATGCTTATGTTGGTAACTTTGCTTATTATTATGATATTGTCTCTTATGCTTATAGTTTATGTTTCATGAAGTATTTCATATGATTTTGGATTATGTCTTATATTGATTAACCCTTATCTTATGCTCTTATGATTATGCTAGCTAACATATTTAGTACATTTTGTACTAACGCATACTTTGCCTACATTCTAATCAAATGTAGGTTTTGGAGACTTGAGCACTATTCTTGGAGATGGGTTTCTAAGGAGCAAAGGAGTCGAAGATTTTGGTGAGTCCTCATAGCTTCGAAGACAAAATCCACCATTTCCCTTATGTCTTTTATTCTCATGTGGAGACTATTGTATGGGCTGTGTCCCAAAAGTTTATTCTAAAGTTGTATTAGATGGTTTGAGACAAAGTATAGAAAGACTTCCGCTTGTTTTTATGAAAATGACTTTGATTGTAAAAAGTTTTAAATTTTCCGTATTTTCTATTATCTTATGTTCATGATATGCTAAGGGCTTGTATGAGACCCCCTTCGGGGTCAAGTATGTCGTGTTACTTCTAGGGTATACCCCTGGGTCGTGACAATTTTAGAACAAAATTCTTTTTAGTAGTGGATGTTATAACGATCCTCTAGGTCATTTTTCTTGTATCAAGTTATTTTGGTGTTAAAAACTTTCCTATAGAAACCCCATGTTATTATTACTTGATGGTAGTGGCAATTCAGTCACTTGGTCGTTTGTTACATGTGAGTTTTCATGTTTGGATATTTTGAAAGTTGAATGGTTGACTTCGGTCAAAACTTTAGGTAGATGGCCTAAAAATGCGATTCTCAGAGTTCTTTTTGCTGTGAAATTTCAGGTTTGTTTCGGAAAGACCTATAGTGAGGCCCCCAAGGCTTTTGGGTTCATTTCAAGCTACCTTGTAAATTTTGGCTTAAAATGTAGCTTGGGTGTGGGACCTACTTTTTGTCAAGACAACCTATGTTGGATGTTTCAACATCTCCGTTGAGTCCAGAATGTTGAATGAGACTTAGCCTGTAGCGACCCTTTCGGAGGGATACTACCACTTATCGAGAAACCTAATTTAATACTTGCGACATTTAAAAGAGATTAACGAAGGACATATTGATTTTAATCTAGTAGAGGGATTAGGTTCATAACGAATAATTTAGTTAGATATGCATCTTGCCCATTTAAACATTTATTTGATGTTAAAATTGACATGGCGCAGCATTTAACTTATGACGGAAAAAACCTCCTAGAATAATTTAAGCAAATAACTGACGAGCTTTTCATGTATATGTTATCCTCACACTTAAGGATGAGATAACAAGAATATTACCAACTTTCGAGTACTGAAATCAGCCGGTTCATGCTTCACACAAACATTCAAAACTAATAGTTTTTATTACAAGACTTGGGTTTACACACCCCAAAAGAACAAAACATATAGACATACTTATATTAAAACCCATGGTGACATGATAAAATTAGTCCTCAAAATTTCATGTAAATATTGTTTTACTAGAAAATATAAATAAAAGAAGAAATGACTGAGTTTTCGAAAATCAATTAAACTTATGGTTTAAGAGAAAATCGAATTTCCAAAAGAACAGAGTCGCCATTCTGTTTTATTTAAAAATAATACTTTAGACTGGTTTAGAGTCGCTACTTAATTTTTAAGAGAAATCAAGAAAACTATTATTTTCAGAAGATTAAAACAGAAATTTAATGAAAATATTAAAAAGGGGTTCGGAGTTCATATTAGCATTTCGGGAAGGGTTTGAAAGCACCTGAAATGCCCGCTAACATGCGGTTATCCGGTAATTAACTGTTTGGCTAAATAATTTTAAGAAAATACACATACTTGAATAAATAGAGGAAGTAATTTTTATTATTATTATTATTATTATTATTATTTTTAGGGGAAAGGAAATAGGGATGTTACTTAAGTAGACAAATACTAGATGTTTGTTAAAGTTAAATAAAATATACTCATTTGATTTTAACAGTTATGATTAAATCTTCTTTTGGGGAATTGAATTAAGGAAAAAACCTTATAATTAACTAGCAAATAAACAATTAATCAAATACGAAAAATGGGTAAAATAAAGAGAGAGAGAGAGAGAGGGTGTATGCCCAAGTCTGGTTTTCTGTTCGCCTGGACCAACACTTGGGCCTACTTTTGTTTTGGGCCTTTGACCCACTTAATTCACTTGCACCTGTCCTAGTCTAACATTAAAGAAATGTTTTTCCTTCAGGCCTCAGGCCTTAAGCCCAATTTTCTCACCTGTTATAAACTCTAACAAGACGATATAAATAAGTGGGCTTAGGCCCAATGATAACAAAATACAATTCAAGGGAAGATGGGATTTTGGCCCAATTCCGTATACACTAGGTGTATACTAGTGTACACAATCACGTATATCCGCTCCGAACACTTGTACGCCAATTTTCAGCCTTGTTTAGCTTTCGAGGACCCGTTCACTAGCTACTTGACGTTAAATAAAACCAAGGCCGACTCTATGAAGAAATTTGAGCCTCCATGCCTCATCTCGAAAAGGGAAAATGAGGCGAAGAAATCCACAAAAGACTCGGTCGACGCCATAAAGATAGAAAGGAAAATAAATTAGCTAAGGGAAAAATGACATGGAACAAGTAATAATAAACTAAAATAATACAAATGAAGTTATCATCCAACAACTTGAATTAACCAAGACAAAAGACATCCACTAATTTCAAATAATGAAAGTGAAATAATCAGCTTGTCCTTATGGTATCAATAACAAGGATGAACCACAATGAAATTCAAAAGAGGCAGTGAACACTACACCATTTAATGCCCCAAAAGTGACTATTAAATAATCAACTCAAGGAATATGCTGGACAAAAATATGATAATTTATATAAAAAAATATTTCAACTTCCAATTGTTTTCCGAACAAAAGACAAAAGCATGTTTGAGTATATTTCGAGAATGCAATTCAATTTATCTCTAATAACCGACTAATCTACCAAGATCAAGCCAAAGATAATAACCAACTAAAGCAAACACATTTCATAATTATTTAATTATGGCATCAGATTCAAACAAATTTGCTATTTACGAAAGGTGAACATGCTCATACACTCATTCGAATCAATTAGTTTAAACCGATCACTGTAATGATGCTCAATCAAAAGATTATATAATTATGCATACCCCAAATTCGTGGGTCCAAATGACTAGCAATACGGTGAAGTTGCCTTAAACTTCAACTTTAACAAGTAAAACACATTACCTACTATTTCAACATGAATTTCTACTTTCCAGTGAACACCCATAAACAACAAAGAAGCTGAAGACTTTTTTAATGCATTCAAACCTGTTCTAACATTAAATTTTAAAAGAAAAGACAGCAAGGGAGTAATATATTTGGAGCACAAACCAAGGTAATAAGAACATGTTTATTGTGAAGGAATCACATACTAAATATTCAAACTTTGCCTAGACCGAATCGATCAGTTTATGCTCGAACGTACAACAAATTCGTGAGATATTAGACGAAAACAACAAACTAGGAAGCTACGAAGAAACTAAACAAAATAAGACAACAATAGAGAAACTTAAGAGAGAAAAACTACTTCCACAAATTCGTACCCTCATGGATTGATAAGTAAACAAAAATCAACATCATTCATTCAATTCCTTTACTGGAGAAATTTTAAGCAAGAAGTTAAACAAAAGCAGTGAGTAAATGAGAGGACTTAATACACTTGGAAAACTAAAATTGATAACGAAGTTACACTTTTGTAGAATTAAGTCTCCTAAAAGTGGTAAAATCAGAACAAGACTAAAGCAAGAACAGGAGTGAAAGATTACCTTTTTCCGGGAAGCATTTCGGGATGACAAGTTTAATCACGAGGCAGCTTCCACCACAACAAATAGAGCTCCGCCGGAGGAGCCTTCCAATTCGAAAACTGAAAATTCTAGACCTTCCGATTCCTAATAATAAAATTTAGCCAAAGTTATTTTGTGAAACTTAATGTTTTTTTGAATTATCATATTTTGAAGTTCTCTAGAGGGTTAATAAAAGAAAAAAGAAAAAAACCCCTTCAACCAGTGAACGAAAGAGAATATATAAAGGGGAAAATGAAATCAGAAAGGGGGAAGCGGGTGAATTTGAAATTCAAATTCAAAAAAATTTCCTCTAGAGATAAGGTTGTCAACTCAAAATTGTACCAAATTGTACAATTCTCAACGGATTTGAGAGGCTGGCCATCCGATTCGGAACAAGAAAGCTTGAATCGCGGAGATCGGGACACGTCGAGAGGAGAGAGGGAGGACGACACGAGCTGGATTCGCTGGACTCGGGTCTGGGTTGATTTCTAGCTGGACTGAGTTCGATTCTGGTTGGCTGCCAATTTCTGGGCTTCGATTTTTGCTGGAGTTGCTGATGTTCTTCGCATTGCTGGACTGAGAAGGACGAAGAGGAACGAAGAGTATATGGGTAGGGTCACGTGGGTACTGCTGATTGTTGTTGTAATATATGTATTATTTATTGGAAAAGGAAGTGGGCTGGGCTATTGAATTGGAATGGGAAAAGTGGGCTAGAAAAATGAAAAAGGCCCAAAAATGGGTCTTACAAAGAATTGGAATAAATTGATTATGTGTGGCTAAAAATGTGTGGCTAAAATTGTAATTAGATAATAGCCCAAATAAATTTTAATCGTGACAAAATCGAACTCAATCGATGAATTTGGTCAAAACTTAAACAAGACGAATTAATATAAATTAATTAACGAGCTTCTTATTATTTAATAAAATAAAATAATTAACTTAAGTATGAACTAATTAGCTCAAAAATATAAGTATCAATTAACTAAACCAATTAACAGACTATTTAAGTAGAACTAAAATCTTTTTGAGACGATTTTTGAATATTCATAAAATATACTAATTATATACAAAACTATCTAAAACACATATTATTATTTAAAAATTTATAAAAAGTACAAGCTATTTAAAATAACTTGCAAACTATATATATATATATA
>JAJOOF010004350.1:0-61107 GCA_029582545.1 Solanum lignicaule | reverse complement strand
ATTATGAAATGTTTTCTTGGTAAAGAAAGTTTTAAATTCCTTATGGTTTTAGTGTCTATGCGATGAATGAATGCTAAGAGGCTTGTATTAGACCTCTTCGAGGTCGAGTACGCCGGTTACGACTAGGGGGTGCTCCCGGGTCGTGTCATTGGTGTTATGTTTTTCAGGTACTATGCTTCCCCGAAGAAAGAACACAACCAAACCTGCCCTCATACTGCTTCTCAATCAGAAGGTCATGATGACTCCAAGGCTAGTAGCTCTGAGGTGCAAATAAATGTCAAACATGAAGATCACTCACCTCTGGCTACTAGAGTGCAGACAAAGAGAGCAATTCTCCAGGACACTCCTCCCCAGTTTGAAAAATGCGGTAGTCGTTCCGATAGAAGTAAAGAATCGGGTAGTGAATTCGATGCTAGCTCAGGTAGCCAGTCTGCTGGTAATTCCGGGGTTAGTGCAGGGTCTGAAAGCGGCTGTCAGGAAGATCCAAACACCTCTCCACCTACGACAAATATAGAAGTTGAAACTGGAGTACGAGAGGAGGCAACTACTATAGATGAGGATGTAGAAATCACCGATGATGATACCATGGTGATGTATGTGAATATTCATGAACCTGATCCTTCAGCAAGACCACAATTGATTGCCTGTTACCACACCATGTGGACTGTGAACCGGTCTAAAGAATTCTTCAACAAGGGTATTGTAACCAAGAATGACAGTTTCAAGAGGAGGGCAATCATGCCTGAGACTAAAGTGGTGGTAGCTCATATGAAGGCGTTCCCCGATATTTATTGGACATTTCAGTTCCATCAGTTCGACTGGATGGACAATGCACCTGGAGAATACTTTAGCCACCTGGCCAGAGAGTTTTATTCATCTTATGCAGCAACACTGATGAACTTTGTTGCAGAAACAGAGACAACAAATTGTGGACAAAGAGACATTGCCACTACGTGGGGTCCACTCAACTCAATCATAGTTCAGGGAAAACCGATAGACATCTCTGAGGCCATTATTAATAGGATGTTGCATGGCCCATAATACACTGCATCAACTTCAGTTGGCCTTTTTGAAGGCAAACATCATGAGGTCACCAGTGATACTACGATGGAGGATCAGAATTCACGAGAAAGGGTTTTGCGATGGATTGCGAAGCAAATTGTTGTAGATGGGAAGAATGCAGGTTGGATCACAACAACTCCAACACTCACTAGGAAAGCTTCGCTATCTTTTCCAGCCAAGGTTTGGTGGGCTATCGTCCGGGCACAATTGCAATTGACAACTAATTATAACACTTTGTCCCCTTCCCTGGCTTCGTTGGTAGCGTGTCTTATGGTTGGTTACCTGGTAAATATGAGGTGGATTATAGCGACCGAGATGAGAGACAGGGCACTAAATGAGAGATCTGGACTTCCATTTCCCTGTCTGATAGGAAAATATGTAGACAAGAGAACATTGCTCTGAACAGGCTGGTTGAAATATGAGGTGAAGTGATGAGTCCACAAATTGCACTCATCTAGGGATATATTTTAGTAGCAATTGTGTCCTCGAATGCTTATTTTATCTCAATATCTGATAAAAACCTTTAAGTTTCAGGTATTTGAAGTTTTAGTGGAAGCATGGACACTTAGGCGCAAAAAGGAACAAAAGTGCTGAAAAGAACAAAGAAGCTGAGGCATGAGCATCGCCAAGCATGCTCACCGATTCGCTGAAGGGACGCCCTTTGCCTTTTGTTCTAGTACGCGAAGCCCTGAAGGAGAATGATCAAAAAGGCGATGAAAGGAGCAGTTGGCATTTCGCCGATTAGTTTCGCGAAGCAGAAGTATACCGCCCAATGAGTGAGAATGCATAGATGGTGAAGGCAAAGCACAAATGGCGATGAACTAGAAAAAGGGAGAATCACCGAGTCATTTGGCGTTCGTGACTAACCTCGCAGAGCGATCCACCAACACTATTTGCTGAAGTCTATAAATACTAAAATATTTATGAATTTTAAAGGGAAGAACCATTATTATAATTTTCACATAGAGTAGTACTTTTGGATATTTTTGCTCTAAGTTTGAGAGGGGTTTGGAGAGTTGAAGAAGAAGAGGGTTTCATCTTCAAGATTTGGAGTTGAGTCTCTTGGATTCTTCATTCTTGGCCTGTAACAAGACTTAAATCTTCATACCCATTTGAATGCAAGCTCATTTAGATAAAAATGTCTATCTCTTGATGTGTGGCTAAAAACCACAATTCTTGGGGTATGATTTAGCGAACATGGGTTAAGATAATTCTTGGGTCTTTCTTGTTGATAGTTTATGTGTGGTTTAATTGTGATTTCATTTAGTGGTTGAGGATGAATCTGATGAATTTGGAATTACAAATACAAGTTTATTTATGTGTTTTCATCTTGCTCGAGAGAGAGGTCGAGAGTGGGTCGACATGAGGTTCAGTTCGAGAGAGTGAACCCTAGACCGAGATCCACACACTCAGCTCGAGAGAGTGAGTGGGTTAAGGTGTAGGTTGGTCTTCATGCGGCAAATGGGTGTCCGAGAGGAACACATTTGAAACGGGGTAAGTTGCTCGAGAGAGAGCTTATCCCCTTTAAAGTCTAGCCTAGTCACAATTATTCTATGAATCTTCTATCGAAAGCATGTACCCAATAATATAGATTAACCTGTATTCCCGTCACATCCCAAGGGTCCCTCTCATTATTTAGAAACCCTTGATTATTTTGTTGTTTTTACTTACTAGTGACAAAACCCCCCATTGTTAAATTGACACTCTTTTGTCCCTCTTTCCTAATTTATAATGTTTTTACTCGTTAATGTCTGTAGCTACGACTAGTTAGAACTAAATTTTATTTTTCTATAAATTCTCAAACCCACACTCTTGCAACGATCGCAACCCATGGTTAAGTTACTAAACTATTGTACGATAGTAGACACTTGCATCAGAAGTTGTGTTTTGATTACTCAAACATCAAAATGGCGCCGCTGCCGGGGAGTAGTATTATTTGAGAATTTTTAGATTAGTTGAATTTTTGTTCTTCTTAGTTGAAGTCAACTAACTTAATCTTTAGTTTTTTTTTCGGTATTTTTGCGTCACAAATAAAGAGAAGATGAAGAAATGGCATGATGCTCGGATACTCAAGCGGGACTTCAAGGTAGAAGCTTGGATTTTGCTATACAACTCTTGACTTTGACTCTTACTCGGAAAGCTCAAGTCCAAATGGTCTGAACCGTTTATAGTATCGCGAGTGTTAATAAATGGTGCCATAGAAGTTGAAGATCAGAAATAACCTCTATTTAAAGTGAACGGTCAACGTCTGAAATTATATCTTGGGGATTGTCAAAAGATTTCATTGGTTGAAGTGGTGTATCTGGAACACGCCTGAGAGGCTGCTGCGTCGTACCGCGATGTTAACTAAGGTGCTGTTTGGGAGGCAACCGAAAACACCTTTAATTGCTTCTTATTTCTTGGTGAAATAGTGGTGTGTTGTTTGTAAGGTTGAAGTATGAGAAGTGTTTGAAAGAGTGAAGGATGGAAAGCAAGGGATCAAGTCGGCGAGTCGCCGAAGGCATCAGCCAATTCAACCTTGTCCGCCATTTGACTCAAGACATCCTCAACATTGGAGTCTGTAAAACTGGGCGAACTTGGGAAATTATTGGCAAATCGCCGACCATGTTGGAGATCACGATGGATACCACCGTTTGGACCCCCCGTAAACCAGTGGTAGTGTGAATTTCGGTGAAAGAAGCTAAACAATCGGTGTTCCGCCGAGTGAGTAGGCAAGCCTAACTAATGTCGTTGAGTGGGCCAAAACTGGACTGTTTTTACAAGCCAAAGGTATAAAAGTTTCAACTTCGTTTACTTTCCCTCACTTTTTATCTGTCCAAACACACACCTGCATTCCAGTTTCTATATTTGTTGCACTAATTAAGCATTATAGTTGTTGAATTGTGCTCGGACTTGGATTACATTGCCGCTTGGCATTTCAATCCTCTGCTTCGCAACACAAAAACGTTGTGCATGTCTTTCTGGCGGACTCAAAATCACCAGACCTTCGGCACTAAGACCCAAGCTCAGGGAAAGGCATCAAGTACTGATGCCCAGACAGATGGAGTGATTGTGTAGACATGATTTCTACCTCCCTCTCTGTCTTTCTTTATTTTTAAAGTCTGCATATTCTCTGTTATTTGCATTTGAGGACAAATATTTTTTATTTGTGGTGGGGTGAGGCCCACACCTTTTGTGTTCTACTTTTGCTCGTGTTCTATGTTTATATTTGAGTTTTTCTGTTTTAAATTATGTTAAATATTGCTTTCTATGGATGTTTGAGCTTGTGGCTAATTTTATTTTACATTGCAAAACAATTTTGACCCTTCCGAATTTTTTGCACATTTTTGCCACCCCTCGTGTGTTGAACATGGCTGTTCTTTTGCAAAATTTGAGTCGTGGTTTTGATCAATACCGATGGCTTGAATAGTGCTTAAAATTGAATGAACATTAATGCGCGGCTACGATAAAGCCAAATGAAGTTGCGTAGACAATATGTGCTCTATTTGAATCTCGTTATGACTAGCCTTGTATCAAATTGATTCTCCTGTGATGATCATATTACACTAGCGAAAGTGTGGAGTCTTGTTTAACTTATAGTATCCATGCCTAGTGTGATGAGCTTACTATACATGATAGATCCTAGAATTTGCCTCGTTGGTCTGGTCAACTAAGTGATGCTATCTCTTGATATGATCTTAGGCAATTTTTACGAGTGTGAGCCAATGTGACATATACCTCTTTTGTGGTCTACCTTGTGAGTGTGTGAACCTCTCTTGAACATCCCTTGAGCTTTCCCTTTCCTTTGGAAGAAACTTGATAAAAACAATGACCTTTCTTTATCCATCACCCATAATCCTCATGAAGTTGTGGTTAGTTGAATAGCCAACTTAGGCCAAAAGCCTAAGTTGGGAATGTGGTGAAAAGATAGGGGCAAGTCAAGAAGTGCCATGAAAGTCTCCTCTTACCCATGGCATTGAGAAAAATGGAACCCCTCCAAATAAAAAAAAAGAATGAAAAAAGAAAGTTGTGGAATAAAGTACAAAAGAAATGGGGTTTCCAAACAATTTGTGGAAAGTGAATAAAAGAATGACTTATGAGCACTAATGAAAATGATGAAGGGGAAAGGAAAGAAAGTGTTGTGAGCACCACATTTCATGAGGATGAAAGTCACTGAGCCTAAATAACCATACCTTTCCACTCAGCCCCATTACAAGCCTTGAAAATACCTTTTTGATCTTGAGTAAGATGAAAGAAATGTTGATTGGAAAATAAAGGCAATCCTATGGGTGAAATTATTCATTATGTTCTTCTTTGTGAGTGTGAGCGTTGCATCTAATTCCAAAGCTTTAAACTGTGAAACCTTTGTGTGAATATGGAATCATTCTTTGTGTGAGGGCATTTGAACACTATAGTTGACCTTGTACTTGCATTTGAAGCAAGTATTGTGAGCATGAGATTCGTTGATAATGGTGAGTCACAACTTGAATCTTTGAGTGCACATTTGATCTCTGCATAAGTAACTTGAGTCTTGTTCTGTGCATTCATGATTAATTCTTGTGTAGCACTGTTTGACACACCCTTTTTGAACGGCTGAACTTGAGTTTACTTGAGGATAAGAAAAAGTATAAGTTGGGAGTGTTGATGAATCAACAAATTGGACTCATCTAGGGATATATTTTAATAGAAGTTGTTTCCTCGAATTTAGGTATTTGAAGTTTTAGTGCAAGAATGGATACTTAGGCACAAAAAGGAACAAAAGGCTGAAAAAAACGGAGAAGTTGAAGCTTGAGCATAGCCAAGCATGCTTGGCGATTCGCCCAAGGGACGCACTCCGCCCTTGTTCTAATACGCGAAGCCCTGAAGGTGAAGGATCAAAAAGGCGATGAAAGGAGCAGTCGGTGTTTCGCTGAATAGTTCTGCGAAGCAGAAGTATACCGCCCAATGATTCAGAACGCATGGATGCTGAATGAAAAGCACAAACGGCGATGAACTAGAAGAAGGTCGAATTGCTGAGTCATTCGGCGTTCGCGAATAACCTCGCCGAGCGATCCGCCAACACTATTTTCTGAAGTCTAAAAATACTAAACTCTTTATTAATTTTAACAGAAGAAATTTTATTATAATTTTCACATAGAGTAGTACTTTTGTATATTTTTGCTCTAAGTTTGAGAGGGTTTTGGAGATTTGAAGAAGAAGAGGGTTTCATCTTCAAGATTTGGAGTTGGGTCTCTTGGATTCTTCATTCTTGGCCTGTAAAAAACTTAAATCTTCATACCCATTTGAATGCAAGCTCATTTAGGTATTAATTTCTATATCCTGATGTGTGGCTAAAAACCCCAATTTTTGTGGTGTGATTTAGCGAATATGGGTGAAGATAATTGTTGGGTCTTGCCTCTTGATAGTTTATTTGTGGCTTAATTGTGTTTTCGTTTAGTGATTGTGGATGAATCTAATGAATTTGTAGTTGCAAATACAAGTTTATTTAAGTGTTTTCAGCTTCCTCGAGAGATGGGTCGTAAAACTAAGACCACTAAATTGATGGCCAGTGTGAGTGGGTCGACATGAGGTTAAGCTCGAGAGAGTGAACACTTGTCCCATATCCACACAGTCAGCTCGAGAGAGTGAGTGGGTTAAGGCGTAGGCTGGTCTTCATACGGCAAATGGGTGTCCGAGGGGAACGCATTCGAAACGGGGTAAGTTGCTTGAAAGGCCACTGAACGGGTTCCTCTCGGGAACCCACTTGCCGCATAAAGGCTAGCCTATGCCTTACCCCACTAACTCTCTCTCGCTGAGTGTTAGCATATGGGACTAGGGCTCACCCTCTCGGGCTGAACCTCATGTCGACCCACTCCTTAGGCCATCAATATAGTGGTCTTACTTTCGTGATGTCTCTCTCGAGCAAGTCGAAAAACACATAAATAAACTTATATTTGCAACTACAAATTCATTTGATTCATACACAACCACTAAACGAAATCACAATTAATCTACAAATAAACTATCAGCAAGCTAGAACCAACAAATATCTTAACACATATTCGCTAAATCACACCCCAAGAATTGAGGATTTTAGCCACTCATCAAGAGATAGAAATTTATACCTAAATGAGTTTGCATTCAAATGGGTATAAAGATTTAAGTCTTGTTACAGACCAAGAAAGAAGAATCCAAGAGACCCAACTCCAAATCTTGAAGATAAAAACCCTCTTCTCCTTCAAGTCTCCAAAACCCTCTCACTTAGAGCAAAAAGTACTATTCTATCTGGAAAATATAATAAATATTCGACTGCATTTAAAAGTAATAAAGAGTTTAGTATTTATAGAGTTCAGTAAATAGTGTTGGTGGATCGCTCGGTGAGGTAAGTCTAAATCGACGATTAATTCGGCAATCCGCCCTTTGGCATAGTTCGTCGCCGACTTGCACCAACCTTTAGTATCGTCGTGCTCTGTGTCATGGGGCGGCATAGGACTGCTTCGCAGAACTCCTCGGTGATGCGCTGACTGCTCCCTTTTTATGCTGACTTGATCCTTTCCTTTAGGACTCAGAACACTGGAACAAAAGGCGAAGTAAGGCACTTCGACGGCTCGCAAAGTGGACTCGGCGATCCTCAGGCCTTCATTTCTTCGTTGTTTTCAGCCTTTTTATCCCTTTTTGTGATGTAGTGTATATTCTTTCCTTCAAAATAAAAATACCTGAAACTTAAAGGTTTTCGTTAGATATCGACGTAGAACAGGCATTTGAGAACAATATTTCTATTAAAATAAAGCCCTAAATGAGTCCAATTTGTGGACTCATCAACACCCCCAACTTAGAGTTTTGTTTGTCCTAAGGAAAACTGAAGTTCAGCCGTTCAAAAAGGGTGTCTCAAATAGTGCTACACAAGACTAAATCATGAATATACACAACAAGACTCAAATTACTCATGCAAAGATCAATTGTGTACTCAAAGATTCAAGTTGTGACACACCATTACCAAAGATTCTCAAGCTCGCAATACTTGCTACTTGTGTAAGTTCATGCTCAACAAAAAGTATCTAAACGCCCTCACATAAAGAATGATTTCATATTCACACACAGAGGTTAATCAATTTATGATCAGGAATCGGATGCAACGCTCACACTCAAAAAGTGGAACACAATATATGTTTTCACCCATAAGCTTGCCCTTATTTTCTAATCGATCTTCTATTTGGCTCACTCAAGATCAAAAAGGTCTTTCTAAGACTTGTAATGGGGATGAGTGCAAAGGTAAGGTCATTCAAGCTCAATGACTTTTTCCTCGTGAGATGCGGTATTTTCAAGGCATTCCCTTGTTTTCCTTTATCAATTCTTTTTCTAGTGCTTCTAAGTCATCTTTTTATTCACCTCCATGGACTGCTTGGAAACCCGATTTCTTTTGCACTTTATTCCACAAATTTTTTTTACGATGGGGTTCCATTATTATGCAACACCATGGGTTAAAGGAGACTTTTTCTACACTTCTTTACTACTCCTTTTCCTTTTCACCACACCCCCAACTTAAGCTTTTGGCCTAAGTTAGCTATTCGCTAAGCCACAAATCAATAGGATTGTATGTAGTGGGTCAAGTAAGATCTAGAGTTCATCATGGTTTTTCCAAAGAAAGGTAAGGCTCAAAGGGTGTTCAAAGAGTTTCACATGATCACGGGTAGGCCACAAAAAAGGTATATGTCAAATTTGCCTCACACTCTTTAAAGTTGCCTAAGATCATCTCAAGAGCACACCTTTCTAAATAGATCAGACTAACAGGGGAAATCCTATGTTTATTCATGCATGGTTCAAAGAAAGTTAATCACACAAGGCATTGAAACTTAAGTCAAACAAGACTACACACTTTCGCTAGTATGCAACGGTTATTATGAGTGAATCAATTCGATAAATGGCTAATCACAACGAGATGCAGAGAGTTCACATATTGTTTATGCAACATCATTTGGCCTCTTTGTAGCCACGCATTCATGTTTGTTCGATTGAGAGTACTATTCAAGTCATCGGTATAGATCGGAACTGAGACTTAAATTTTGTAAAACACCAACCACATTCAACTCAAGATGGGTGGCAAAAATGTGCAAAAGATTCAAAGTTTTTTGGAAGGGTAAAAATCATTTTGCAATTAAAAGGGTTAAAATCATTTTGAATTAAAAGTAAGTGGAGCCTCAAGCTCAAACATCCACAGAAAAGCAGTATTTAACATAATTTAAAATAGGAAAACCCAAATATATACACAAAACACTATTATCAGCACAAAAGTTGTGGGCCTCACCCCACCACAAATAAAAGGATTTGTCCTCAAAAGCAAATAAAATGAAAGATAGCGAAAGACGGAAAGGGGGTAAAGAGGGGATCTTGTCTACATAGTCGCTCCATCTGTCTGGGCATTAGTGCCAAGAATAACTTCCAGAAGGACATGCATAGCGCTTTTGTGTTGCGAAAGGGAGGATGGAAATGCAATGCGGCAATGTAATCCAAGTCCGAGCACAATTCAACAACTATAATGCTTAATCAATGCAAGAAATATAGAAATCGGAATGCAGGAATGAGTTTGGAAAGATAAAAGTGAGGGAAAGTTAACAAAGTTGAAACTTTTAGACCTTTGGCTTGTAAAAACTGTCCAGTTTTGGCCCACTCGGCGACATAAGTCAGGCTCGCCACTCACTCGGCGGAACACCGATTATTTAGCTTCATTAACAGAAATTCACAGTGCCAATAGTTTACGGGGGGTCTAAATGACAGTTTCCATCGTGATAACCAATATGGTCAGCGATTCGCCAATAATTTCCAAAGTTCGCCGAGTTTTAAAGAACCCAACGTTGATGATGTCGTGAGTCAAACGGCAGACAAGGTTGGATTCACTGACGCCTTCGGTGATTCACCGACTAGATATTTTCTTTAACATACTTTAGTTTTTCAAAAACTTCTCATACCTCAATAGAAAATTTATAGAGTAATAGTGACTTGGCTAAGCTTTATGTGGAAATAAGTTCTCTCTCGAGCAACTTACCCCGTTTCAAATGGGTTCCTCTCGGACACCCACTTGCCGCTTGAAGGCCCCTACGCCTTACCCCACTTACTCTCTTGAGCTGAGTGTTAGGATATGGGACTAGGGCTCACCCTCTCGGGCCGAACCTTATGTCGACCCACTCATTTGGCCATCAATTTAGTGGTCTTAGTTTCACGACTTCTCTTTCGAGGAAGATGTAAACACATAAATAAAGTTGTATTTGCAACTAAAAATTCATTAGATTCATACATAACCACTAAAAGAAATCACAGTAAAACTATAAATAAACTATCAGCAAGCAAGACCCAGCAAATATCTTAACCTATATCGCTAAATCACACCCCAAGAATTGGTGTTTTTAGCAACTCTTCGAGAGATATAAATTTATACATAATGAGTTTGCATTCAAATGGCTATGAAGATTTAATTTTTGTTATAGACCAAGAATGAAGAATCCAAGAGACCCAACTCCAAATCTTGAAGATGAAAACCATCTTCTCCTTAAAGTCTCCAAAACCCTCTCACTTACAGCAAAAAGTACTATTCTATCTGTAATATATAATAAATGTTCGACTCCCTTTAAAATTAATAAAGAATTTAGTATTTATAGACTTCAGTAAATAGTGTTTGCGGATCACTCGGTGAGGTTAGTCAATATAGTCGATCAATTCGGCGATTCGCCCTTTAGTGTATGTTCGTCGCCGTCTTGCACCAACTTTCAGCATCGTCGTGCTCTGTGTCATTGGGCGACATAGTACTTCTTCACGAAACTCCTCGGCGATGCACCAATTGCTCCCTTTTTCCGCCGACTTGATCCTTTACTACAGGGTTCAGCACACTTGAACAAAAGGCGAAGTAAGGCATTTCGGCGGCTCCCCAAGTGGACTCGCTGATCCTCAGGCCTTCATTTCTTCATTGTTTTCAGTGTTTTTGTGCCTTTTTGCGATGTAGTGTACATTTTTTCCTTCAAACGTCAAGTACCTGAAACTTGAAGATTTTCGTTAGATATCGAGGTAAAACAAGCATTTGAGAACACTATTTCTATTAAAATAAAGCCCTAAATGAGTCCAATTTGTCAACTCGTCAACACCCCAACTTAAAATTTTTCTTGTCCTAAAGTAAACTCAAGTTCAGCCATTCAAAAAGGGTGTCTCAAATAGTTCTACACAAGACTAAATTACTCATGCAAAGATCAATTGTGTACTCAAAGATTCAAGTTCTGACACACCATTACCAAAGATTCTCGTGCTCACAATACTTGCTACTTGTGCAAGTTTAAGCTCAACAAAAACTATCTAAATGCCCTAACATAAAGAATGATTCCATATTCACACATAAAGGTTAATCAATTTAAGATCTAGAATTAGATGCAACGCTCACACGCTAAAAGAGGAACACAATTCATGTTTTCACCCATAGGCTTGCCCTTATTTTCCAATCGATCTTCGGTTCGGCTTACTCAAGATCAATAACGTCTTTCAAAGGCTGGTAATGGGGATGAGTGCAAAGGTATGGTCATTTAGGCTCAGTGACTTTTTCCTTGTGAGATGCGATATTATCAAGGTATTCTCTTCTTTTCCTTTATCAATTCTTTTTCTAGTGCTTCTGAGTCATCTTTTTATTCACCTCCATAGACTTCTTGGAAATCTGATTTCTTTTGTACTTTATTCCATAATTTTTTTAATTTTTTTTCGAAGGGGTTCCATTATTATACAACACCATGGTTTAAGGGAGACTTTTCCTGCACTTCTTGACTTCTCCTTTTCCTTTTCACCGCACCCCAACTTAGGCCTTTGGCCAAAGTTGGCTATTCGCTAAACCACAAATCAAGAGGATTGTAGGTAGTGGGTCAAGAAAGGTCTACGGTTCATCAAGGTTCTTCCAAAGAAAGGTAAGGCACAAAGAGTGTTCAAAGAGTTTGACACGGTCATGGGTAGGCCAAAAAAGAGGTATATGTCAAATTTGGCTCACACTCTTTAAAGTTGACTAAGATCATCTCAAGAGTGCACCTTTCTAAATCAATCAGACTAATGGGGGAAATTCTATTTTTATTCATGCATGGTTCAAAGCAATCTAATCACACAAGGCATTGACACTTAAGTCAAACAAGACTACACACTTTCACTAGTGTGCAACAGTCATTACAAGAGGGGTTTTGGGTTGCCTCTAAAGCAGCGCCTTAGTTAACATCGCGGCACGACGAAGCAGCTTCTTCAGGCGTCTTCCAGATACAACACTTCAACCAACGAAATCTCTTGATAATCCCCAAGTTATAATTTCAGAAGTTGACCATTTACTTTAAATGGAGGTCCTTCTTAATTTTCAACTTCTATGGCACCATTGATGAACACTCGCGTTACTCTAAATGGTCTAGAACATTTGGATTTGAGCTTTCAGCGGAAGAGTCTAAGTCGGGAGTTGTATAGCAAAACCCAATCTCCTACATTGAAGTACCGCCTGAGTATCCGAGAATCGTGCCATTTCTTCATCTTCTCTTTATAGATAGCTAAACTTTCATATGATCTGAGTTTAAATTCAACCAGTTCGTTCAGCTGATCTACTATTTCCCTTGATGTTTTTGACCAGTCCAAATTTAAAGCTTTCAGTCCCCGGCAATGGCGCCATTTTGATGTTTTGCATAATCAACGACACAACTTCCGATTCAAGTGTCTACGAATGTGCAATAGTATAGTAACTCAACTAAGGGTTGGGATCGTCCCAAGAGAGTGGTTTTGAGAATTTATAGAAAATAAAAATCTTGTTATAACTAGTCGTAGTTAAATATATTAATGATTAAAAATATTGTAAATTAAAGGAGGGTGAGACAAAGTGTCCAATATCAAATGGGGGTTTCGTCACAAATAAATAGAAATAGCAAATTAACAAGGGAATCTAAACAAAGAGAGGGGGATTCTTTGGATGCGACCGGAATACGGTTTAATTTAAATTATTAGATACATGCCTTCGACAGAAAAGTAATAGAGTAATAGTTACTAGGCTAAGCTTTATGTGGAAATAAGGTCTCTCTCGAGCAACTTATCCCATTTCAAATGGGTTCCTCTCGGACCCTCACTTGCCGCATGAAGGCCAACCTACGCCTTACCCTACTCACTCTCTTGAGCTGAGTGTTAGGATATGGGACTAGGGCTCACCCTCTCGGGTTAAACCTCATGTCAACCCATTCCTTATGCCATCAATTTACTGGTCTTAGTTTCACGGCCTCTCTCTCGAGCAAGCTGGAAACACATAAATATATTTGTATTTCCAACTACAAATTCATTAGATTCTTACACAACCACTGAACGAAATCACAATTAACCTACAAATAAACTATCAGCAATCAAGACACAACAAATAACTTAAACCAGATTAGCTAAATCACACCCCAAGAATTGGGGTTTTTAGGCATACATCAAAAGATATAAATTTATACCTAAATGAGTTTGCATTCAAATGGGTATGAAGATTTAAGTCTTGTTACAGGCCAAGAATGAAGAATCCAAGAGACCCAACTCCAAATCTTGACGATGAAAACCCTCTTCTCTTTCAAGTCTCCAAAACCCTCTCACTTAGAGAAAAAAGTATTATTCTATCTAGAAAATATAATAAATGTTCGACTCCCTTTAAAATTGATAAAGAGTTTTGTATTTATGGACTTTAATAAATAGTACTGGCAGATCGTTTGATGAGGTTAGTCGAAATAGCTTATCAATTTAGCGATTCGCCCTTTGCTATAGTTCGTCACCGTCTTGCACCAACCTTAAGCATCATCGTACTCTCTGTCTCTTTGGGCGACATAGTACTGCTTCGCGGAACACCTCGGCGATGCGCCGACTGCTCCTTTTTTCCACCGACATGATATTTTCTTCAGGGCTCACCACACTGGACTAAAAGGCAAAGTAAGGCACTTCGGTGGCTCGCCAAGTGGACTCGGCGATCCTCAGGCCTTCATTTCTTCATTGTTTGCAGCCTTTTTGTCCCTTTTTGCGACATAGTGTCCATGTGTTTCTTAAAACATCGAATACCTGAAACTTAAAGGTTTTTGTTAGATATCCAGGTAAAACAAGCATTTAAGGACACTATTTCTATTAAAATAAAGCCCTAAATAATTCCATTGTGTGTACTCATAAACACCCCCAACTTAAACTTTTGCTTGTCCTAAAGCAAACTTAAGTTCAACCATTCAAAAAGGGTGTCTCAAATAGTGCTACACAAGAATAAATCATAAACATACACAACAAGACTCAAATTAATCATTCAAAAATCAATTGTGTACTATAAGATTCAAGTTCTCACACACCATTACCAAAGATTCTCATGCTCGCAATACTTGCTACTTCTGCAAGTTTAAGTTCCACAAAAAGTATCTAAATGCCCTCACATAAAGAAAGATTCCATATTCACACACATAGGTTAATCAATTTAAGATCAGGAATCAGATGCAACACTCACACTTAAAAAAAAGAACACAATGCATGTTATCACCCTTAAGGTTGCCCTTATTTTCCAATCGATCTTCAGTTCGGCTCACTAAGATTCAGAAAGGCCTTTCTAAGGCTTGCAATGGGGATGAGTGCAAAGATATGGTCATTTAGGCTCACTGACTTTTTCTTCTTGAGATGTCCCAAGAGAGTGATTTTGAGAATTTATAGAAAAATAAAATATAGTTCTAACTAGTCGTAGCTAAAACATTAACTATTCAAAACATTGTAAATTAAAGAGAGTGACACAAAGTGTCAAATATCAAATGGGGGGTTTTGTCAAAAATAAATAAAAATAGTAAATTAACAAGGGAATCCAAATAATGAGAGGGCGATTCTTGGGATGTGACCGGAATACGGGTTAATCTAAATTATTGGGTACATGCCTTCGAAAGAAAAGTTATAGAGTAATAGTTACTAGGCTAAGATTTATGTTGAAATATGTTCTCTCTAGAGCAACTTACCCCGTTTCAAATGGGTTCCTCTCGAACACCTACTTGCCGCATGAAGGCCAACCTATGCCTTAACCCACTCACTCTCTCGAGCAGAGTGTTAGGATATGGGACCAGGGCTCACCCTCTCGGCCTAAACCTCATGTCGACCCACTCTTTTGGCCATCAATTTAGTGGTCTTAGTTTCGCCCCTCTCTCTCGAGCAAGCCGAAAACACATAAATAAACTTGTATTTGCAATTATAAATTCATTAGATTCATACACAAGCACTGAGCGAAATCACAATTAAACTACAAATAGACTATCAGCAAGCAAGACCCAACAAATATCTTAACCTATATTCACTAAATCACACCCCAAGAATTGGGGTTTTTAGCCACACATCAAGAGATAGAAATTTATGCCTAAATGACATTGCGTTCAAATGTGCATGCAGATTTAAGTCTTGTTATAGGCCAAGAATGAATAATCCAAAAGACCCAACTCCAAATCTTGAAGATGAAAACCCTCTTGTCCTTCAAGTCTCCAAAACCCTCTCACTTAGAGCAAAAACTACTATTCTATCTGTAAAAATATAATAAATGTTCAGCTCTCTTTAAAATTACTAAAGAGTTTAGTATTTATAGACTTCAGTAAATAGTGTTGACGGATTGCTCGGCGAGGTTAGTCGAAATCGCCAATCAATTTGGCGATTCGTCCTTTGTTGTAGTTCGTCGGCGTCTTGCACCAACCTTTAGCATTGTCGTGTTGTGTGTCATTAGGCGATATAGTACTGCGTCGCGGAACTCCTCGGTGATGCATCGACTGTTCCTTTTTTGCGTTGACTTTATCCTTTCTCTCAGGGCTCAACACACAGGAACAAAAGGCAAAGTAAGGTACTTCGGCGCCTCACGAAGTGGGCTCGGCACTCCTCAGGCCTTTATTTCTTCATTGTTTTCATCCTTTTTGTCCCTTTTTGCGACATAGTGTCCATGCTTTCCTTCAAACTTCAAATACTTGAAACTTAAAGGTTTTCATTAGATATCAAGGTAAACAAGCATTTGAGGACACTATTTCTATTAAAAGAAAGCCCTAAATGAGTCTAATTTATGACCTCATTAACAGCCCCAACTTAAACTTTTGCCTGTCCTAAACCAAACTCAAGTTCAACCATTCAAAAAGGGTGTCTCAAATAGTGCTTTACAAGACTAAATAATGAACATACAAAACAAGATTCAAATTGCTCATGCAAAGATCAATTGTGTACTCAAAGATTCAAGTTGTGAAACAGTATTACCAAAGATTCTCATGCTTGCAATACTTGCTACTTGTGCAAGTTCAAGCTCAACAAAAAGTATCTAAATGCCCTCACATAAAGAATGATTCCATATTCACACACATAGGTTAATCAATTTAAAAATCAGGAATCAGATGCAACGCTTACACTCAAAAAGAAGAACACAATGCATGTTTTCACCCATAGGTGTGCCTTTATTTTTCAATCGATCTTCGGTTCGGCTCACTCAAGATTAAAAAGGTCTTTCTAAGGCTTGTAATGGGCATGAGTGCAAAGGTATGCTCATTCATGACATGACTATCTCAAGGCTCATGGTATACGCTCAACAAATTAAGGAAGCAAAACTCAAGAAAATGAATAGAGATGTGAAGAGGCCTAGGGCCGAGGATGGTAATTCGTCTAAGGGTCGATTTGAGGTTCAAGGCACACCAAGGTTTAAGAAGAGGTTTTCTAATCAAGGCACTTCTAGAACTCCTAAGGTCAACAAAGAGAGGGTGCCTACTCCAAATCCACAAGGTGGTAGTGGAGGTGGTTCTTATGTTGATAGACATAATTGTGCAAAGTGTGGCAAGAAGCATGATGTCAAGTGCCTTGTGGGCACGGATGGGCATTTTAGTTGTGGGAAATAGTGGGCACATGAAGAGGGATTGTCCTATGCTAAAGGTTCAAGGGAGAGAAGGCAAGCAAGTCCCTCCTAGTGGCTCGAATTCCGATGCTCCTAAGAAGAATTGATTCTATGCTCTCCAATCTACAAGTGATCAAGAGGGTTCTCCAGACGTTGTCACCGGTATGTTTCATGTATTTTCCATTAATGTTTATGCATTTTTAGACCCCGTTGCTACTTTATCTTTTTTTACACCTTTAGAGGCTATGAAATTTGATGTACTCCCCTTAAAGTTAGAGAAACCTTTTTCGGTTTCTACCCCTATAGGTGACTCGATTGTTGCTAGAAGGGTTTATAGGGATTGTCCTATTTCCTTGTCTAATAGAGTCACTTTGGTTGAATTAGATATGTTGGAATTTGATATATTATTGGAGATAGATTGGTTGCATGTTTGTTTTGCTTCCATTGATTGTAGAACTTGGGTAGTAAAGTTTCAATTTCCAAATGTGACTGTTTTAGAATGGAAGGGGGAAACTCTATTCCTAGAGGCCGTTTTGCTTCATATCTAAAAGCTAGAAAAATGATTTCTAAGGGGTGTATCTATCATATTGTAAGGTTTAAGGACCTAGAGTCCGAGACTCCTCCTTTAGAGTTGGTCCCCGTAGTAAGGGAATTTCTGGAAGTCATGCCTGTTGACTTACCCAGAATCCCTCCCGAACGGGAAATAGGCTTCGGCATTGATCTTTTATCGGATACACAACCCATATCAATCCCCCCTTACCGGATGGCTCCAGTCGAATTGAAGGAATTAAAGGAACAACTCAAGGATTTGCTAGATAAGGGTTTTATTCAATCAAGCATATCGCCATGGGGAGTCTCGGTATTGTTTGTGAAGAAGAAAGATGGTTCACTTCGAATGTGTATAAACTACCGCCAATTGAACAAGGTCACTATAAAGAATAAGTACCCTCTCCCTAGAATTGAAGATTTGTTTGACCAACTCCAAGGGGTGAGTTACTTTTCGAAGATTGACTTAAGGTAGGGTTATCACCAACTTAGGGTGAGAGGGGCTGACATTCCTAAAATGGCCTTTCAAACAAGATATGGTCACTATGAATTCCTAGTTATGCCTTTTGGTCTATCAAATACCCTGGCGGCGTTCATGGATTTTATGAATAGGGTATTTAGGCAATATCTTGATTTGTTTGTGATCATCTTTATTGACAACATTTTGATCTATTCATGGAGTGAGAGTGATCATATGAAGCATTTGAGGTTAGTATTGCAAGTCCTTAAGAACAACCAACTTTATGCTAAATTTAGCAAGTGCAAGTTTAGGCTAAGGTCGGTTTCTTTCCTTGGTCACATTGTGTCGAGCGTGGGTATAGAGGTTTATCCAAAGAAAATGGATGCAGTTAAGAGTTTGCCTAGACCCCTAAGTATCACCGATATTCTAAGCTCTTTGGGCTTGGCTAGGTATTATAGGAGATTTGTTGAGGGGTTCTCATCTATTGCTTCTCCATTAATGGCCTTGACCCAAAAGAAGTCCAAATTTTAGTGGTCGGAGGCTTTTGAAAAGAGCTTCCAAGAGTTGAAGGATAGACTCACCTCCGCTCTGGTATTGACTTTGCTGGAGGGTACCGACGGATTCGTAGTATATTTTGATGCTTCGAGAATGTTGGGGTGTGTTCTCATGCAACATGGCAAGGTAATCACCTATGCTTCAAGGGAACTCAAGACTAACGAAAAGAATTACCTGACTCATGACCTCGAACTAGCGGCAGTGGTTTTTGCCTTGAAAATATAGAGGCACTATCTCAATAAGGTGCATGTTGATGTATTCACTGACCAAAAGTACCTTCAATATGTGTTTAGCCAAAAAGATATGAACCTCCGACAAAGAGGGTGGTTAGAGCTTTTAAAGGATTATGACACGAGTGTCCTTTACCACCCCGGCCAAGCTATTTTAGTTGCGGATGCCTTGACTAGATTTTCCATGGGTAGTGTAGCTCATGTAGAAGATGAGAAGAAGGAATTGGTTTGTGATGTACATAGATTGGCCCGGTTTGGTGTCCAACTAGTGGATTCCCCCAAGGGCGGGTTTATGGTTCATCATAGTTCCAAATCTTCCTTTGTTGTTGATGTGAAGGCTAAGCAACACCTAGATCCAAATTTAATGGAGTTGAAAGAATTGATTCTCAACAAGTCCATTAAGGCTTAGGTACCCAGGTAGATTATGTGTTCCAGTTATGGATGGCTTAAGAGAGAAAATTCTTGAAAGGGCTTATCGTTGGCGATATTCTATTCATTCGGGAGCCACCAAGATGTACCATGATATATGGGAAGTCTATTGGTGGAATGGCTTGAAAAAGGATATAGCAGGTTTTGTAGCCAAGTACCCGAATTGTCAACAAGTCAAAGCCGAACACCAAAAACCCAGAGAATTGTCCCAATATATAGATATCCCTACTTGGAAATGGGAGGATGTGAACATGGAGTTTTTAGTGGGTTTGCCCCGTACCCGAAGGCAACATGATTCTATTTGGGTCATTAATGATAGGATGACTAAATCAGCCCACTTCATTCTAGTTAAGACTTCATTCTCGGCGGAAGACTATGCCAAGTTGTACATCAATGAGATAGTGAAGTTGCATGGGGTTCCTTAATGATCATATCGGATAGGGTGCCCATTTAACTTCACACTTTTGGAAGGCATTCCAAAAAGGGTTGGTACCAATGTTAAATTTAGTACCGTTTTTCACCCTCAAACGGATGGTCAAGCCGAAAGGTCCATTCAAACCTTAGAGGACATGTTGAGAGCATGTGTGATTGATTTCAAGGGTAGTTGGGATGGCCATCCCCTATTGATTGAATTTTGCTAAAACAATAGTAACCACTCTAGCATTGCCATGGCTCCGTTTGAAGCTCTTTATGGGAGATGGTGTAGATCTCCCGTTGGGTGGTTTGAGGTAGGTGAATTTTCTCTAATTGGTCCCGAACTTGTTTATGATGCTATTGAAAAAGTTTGACTTATTAGAGATAGGTTGAAGACGGCCCATAGTCGGCAAAAGTCTTATGCCTACAATAGGAGGAGGGATCTAGAGTTTGAAATTGGTGATTGGGTCTACTTGAAAATCTCACCTATGAAGGGTGTGATGAGGTTTTGTAAAAAAGGGAAGCTTAACCCCCCGGTATGTGGGCCCATATCAAGTCTTTAAACGTGTTAGAAAAGTGGCTGATGAGTTAGACTTACCAAATGAGTTGGCTCTGGTTCACCCGGTGTTTCATGTCTCCATGCTTAAGAAGTGCATCGGTGATCCGGTGTCCATCCTTCCTTTAGAGGGTTTCAGAGTTGATGAGAAGCTTTCTTATGAAGAAGTCCCGGTTGAGACTTTGGACCGGCAAGTTAAGAGGTTAAGGAACAAAAAAGTGGCTTCCGTTAAGGATCTATGGAGAAATAACTTAGTTGAGGGTGCTACATAGGACGCCGAAGCCGATATGATGTCCCATTATCCTCATCTTTTTCATTCTACTCCTATTCAAACTTGAGGTAAGTCATTCCTCTTGAGTTTTTAGTGTTTTAGGAGTCATGTGTATTGAATGAGTTCTCCATGATTTCCTTATGTGTTGCATGTTCTTATGAAAATCCATGAATTGTTTACATGGAGTTTACATGATCTATATGCTCCTCTTGTTAAATTGCATTGTAGTATGATGATTGTATATTTGGCTTAATGTTGTTGAGTTGAGTTTGCTTGAGTTGGAGAAGGTAGTTCCTCCTATGTTTTTGTGAAATCATTAGGTTCATGCATATTGGATTTGGTAGATGTAGTTCCTACTTCCATATGTGGAATTGACTATGTCTTGTGATGGAGTTGAGGTTTCCTCATTTTGAATAGAACATGGAGTGAATAGTGAATTTGTGAATTTTTTCACATTTTTGGTGTTTCATACATAATGGGCTGTTAGTCTAGGGTTTCTAACCTAGTTTGGTGCCTAGGTTGTCATTTGTGAACAAATGTTCCCAAGGGGGGGGGGGATAATGTAACACCTTGGAAATTTAATGACCTATGCTAGAGCCTAACATGTGATCTAGTGTCCTAAAAATGGTTAACGTCAAGATAATAGTCATAAAAATGACCTCCCTAACTTAGTACTAAGTTTATAGTCCCTAGACGTGAAGGCATGGCCCCCCCAAGAGTCCTTGAGGAGGACCAATGGGGCAACCCAAAAGCTGTCAAAAACTGCATGGACCACGAGACTCAACCTACGAGTCGTAGGTTGACTCACGCCCCATAGATGGGAGTCGTGAGTCAACACTTAGCTTCACCAAACTCCCCCAAAACATCCTAGTCTCAGCTCCTATTGACTCCTTGCTAGTACGGGCCGTCACCCAACCTACGGAATGTAGGTGGGTGTCGTGGGTTGAGACATAGTCTCCCCATCCCTTGGCTGATCTTCCCTTCTCTGAACCAATTGACGAACTACCAGCACGAGGCGTCACCCTACCTATGGACTATAGGTGAGGGTTTGGTAGGTAAGGTTTGCCAAAAGCTGGTGCAAATCGGCTAAGACTCAAACATTTCCATAAATTCCTAATTAATTAAATAAGGGTGGGGATAGTTATTTTTATAAATAGTTTTAAGTCATTAAACTCAACTTAACTCCTCACAACTCACAAAACTCAAAGTAAGAAACCAACTCTTGTCTCCCAAAATTCTCTCTCTAGACTCCATTGAAGAACAAGGTCAAAGCTCAAGCTACGGGTTCAATATTAAGCATTTCTTCTCCAATTTTGTGAGGATTCCAACCTAAGGTATGGATGCTTTTCATTCTTGGGTAGCTATCCACCAAGAAGTCCCTTCAAAGTGTATTTTTAAAACATCCAGAATCTAGGGTTTTATTCTAAAGTTGGGTCTTCTTCCAAAACGATTTCTATTGTTCAATTATGATCTATTGCAACTAATTATCATGGTTTATGGTTAGATTGTTGTAGTATTGATGGTTTTTGATGAAAATATCTATTGGACGCATGGTTTGCCTTTCTTCCTAAATTGTGAACTAAGATGTGACTTGATTGGCCATGGAAGTTGGTAATTGATTATGTTTATGTTTAATTGCTGGTTGAATCATGAAATATCTCTATATATTGTGGTAATTCTATAATGTTAGGGTTGATGTTGATTCATGGCTTTGAATGACAATTGGCTAGGGCTTGTATATGTTGATGTTGATTTGTTGATTGTACATGAGTATGTGATCTACTTAGATAGTAATGATCCTACATCTAAATGTGTAATTGTGGTATTGATGCTAGATCCTCCTTCCCTATACCCAATACACTTGATTAAGTATGAAGTATGTATGAATGTTTATGAGAAGCTTGTGGTGTTGCTTGAAAGGACATTTTCATGATCACACTACTACTACAATGTGAAAGGTTTGGTCACATGCTAATGTTTCTAAAAGTGAAAGGAGCATTCTCACTTAAAGAAGCCTATGAGCTATTATGATGATATGTCTACATGAGTGTCTAATACACTCTTATGACTATGAACCTTAGAAAAAGCAAATTGTGACTTTTAAAGGGAATAATGCTTAGCACCGAGTGGACATGAAAGTGAGATGGGAGCTTTTACGTATAGTAAGTCCGGCTTCCCAATGTATGATTTCTCAAGAGATGGAAACCTTCTATGCTAGAAGTTTGAGTTTCTAGTAGCAATCTCCTTGCCCAATAACTCTGTGCCCACATAGGTCTTATCTAGTGGATCCACCTAGAAGCTACAAATGTGCGTTCTATCTTAGGCAAGTAGGACACCTCTTTTCGGTGTTGGGGTAGAACAGCGGATTCCATGTAGCTTACATGGTCTATGTCGGTTAATGTAATCCTTCCCTAAATAATAATGAATGAACTATGGTAAGGACATGGACTTTAACTATGACTTCTTAAGGGGTACTACTTAGAGTGTGTCGGGGTATGGGACTTCACTTATGCATTGCACAAAGTAGACTTTAAGAGGGGTTATGGTAAGGTTCTCTTATGTTTTGATGACATATGAATGATGCATGAAAGGTATATATGGACGCTATGAACATGAATGTCTTCAATTTTATGTATTTTGTTAGTAATCTAAATGTGATACTTAGCGTTTAGTAGGGTTATGGAGTCTTACCTTTGCATTGCACTAGTATGGCTTTGGGTTGCTCATCTGTTGAATTGGCCTATGTTTCTTTATGAATGTGCATAACGGTTTCTAAATTTGACCAAATGCATGATTTCAACTAAATGTCCCTTTTATGCATATGTTTAAGGATTTTGTGCATGGTATCCATACTTAGTACAATTAGTTGTGCTAACCCATATTTTCTCCCTTTAATATTAGTGTAGGTTCAGGTCGTTGAGACTACTACCACTTTCTTCAAGGTGAAGTTTGGGTCGACTATTCCCTAGGCTTGGTGAGTCCTCAGGTTCTAGGACAAGTTGCTATTGATTCTAGTTTCTAGTTTTCTTCTATATTCTAGACTATGTTGTATTTTCCTATTCATGGAGACTTTATTGATGTAAAAGGATTTGTCCCTATTTGTACTCTTATGTTTAGATGGTGATTGAGACAAGTCTAGTTTCCTATTTTCCCTTATGAAAGAAGTTGACTTCTATTGTAAGAGTTTTTAATTTTTTCGTATTTTTCAATGTCTTTACATGATGATGATGGTAAGGGCTTTTATGCGACCCCTTCGGGGTCAATTATGCCGTGTCACGCCTAGGGGGTACTCATGGGTCATGACAGCACTATAGTTACTTGAGATGTTCTACAAAGTTTGGGTAATAGTATGGGATGCTATCCATAAATTGCACAAGTAGGCTTTGAGAGGGCTATAGTTAGTTCTCTAAGTCTTAATGACTAATGAAAGAATGTGCTCAAAATAGAGCTAATAAAGAGTGTTTGACTTATATTGTAATACCCCGGAAACGAAGAAACCAAACTCGAGCCATAATCTAGGGTTCTATGGTGTGTCGTCTGTGAAATAGAGTCGTAGAAGAGACTTTATGTGTTCTAAATGAGGAGTTTAATGGTAGGGAATCAAGGTGTGAATTAGACCTAGTAGCATAGATTACCTATAGGTGTTTGATGGTGCATGGGAAGGGCAGCCACCAAGGCAAAAAGGCAAGCCTAAGCCGAAGGGCCAAGGCTGCCAAACATTGGCAGCCAATGCCTAAGACTTCACGACCACCTTCACGACCATTAGTGTGGACCACGGTCCGTGAAGGGGTCCGTGAAGACTCCTTAGACACTTGGGAGGCCAGGCCAAGAGGTCTAGACACTGCCCCAAGTACACGAGGCACTTCACGAGCCGTTGGCTTGACCACGGACCATGGTTCCCTTCAAGGACCATCCAAGTGGCCGTGGTGCCTGGGACGGGACTGCCAAGTTGAGGACAATTAAGTAAAATCTTATTCGACTAGGTTTAAGTGGGGGTCATTTTATATGTATTTTATTAACCTATTTAGAATATTTTAAGTATATACCCCTTAGTTTTAAGTAACTTTAGAATAGACTCAGTTCAAAACCCCAAATCACTTCTCTCTCAAATATTTCTCTCTCTCGAAGAACCTCCATTGAAGAAGAAGCTAGGGTTAAAGCTATGGTCAAGAACAAAGGGTTTATTGCTAAAGGCTTGTGCTATGGATTTGATCAAGATATGTTGAGCTCTTAATCTATGGATTCTTCCACCCATAGGGTCCCCTAGAATTTCCCTAATTTGTGATGAAGAACCACAATGAAGGTAGGGTTACTTCCATTGCATGGGTTTTAGGTGGGTATGATTCCAAACGGTTGGATACTACTCATTTATGATTAAATTGATGTTGATTCATGATATTATGAAGAATTTATGTGAATTCCTTGATTTACCGTAATTTCCAAAGAATGTGGGTTTAAATCTTTTGTTGAGGAATTGATAATTTTTGTTAGATTTTATTGGGTTGTCGATATATATGGAGTATATCCAAGGACGTGAATATGAGATCATGAATTGACTAGACTTATGCATGTATGTTAGAATATGAATTGAAATGATTAAGAATCGGGACTTTTGATGAATTATGCATAGAATTGGCATATGACTAAGGCTTAGGGCTAATGTGCCTTGAAATCTACACTAGTATGATGATTCTGATGTAATGTTCGAATGTAGGGCTTGAAGTCATAATATTGATCACTAGAGATTATAGAATAAGTCTAATATGATGAGTTAGCTTGCATGTATGTAGAATGTGAAAGGTTAATCACCTAAAATGAATCATGCTTGTTATACTAGAATAACTTGAGGTTGAGTCTTATGATTCCTTCATGGATCGATGAATTATGTAGCTTGGGATGGTATATCTCATGGTAGCTTGGGATTGAGGAATTAAGCTCTCCTAAGGTTAGCTTTAACTAGCATTGGTAGGATGCTTTTCATGGTAGCTTGGCTTAGTATAGGTATGGTATCTTGGGATTGAAGAATTAATCTCTCCTAAGGTTAGCTTGAAGTTGAATGACTAGAATGCCTTCATGGTAGCTTCACTTGGTTAGGCCAAGACCATTTCATGATAGCTTAGGATTGAGATATTATACTTTCCTAAGGATAGCTTAGGGTTGAGGATTCATACTTGCCTATGGATAGCTTGCATCTTATTGAATGGTTGCATAGTGGCTAGGCGGGTATACTTGTATCCTTCCTTAGATAGCTTGGATTCTATGATATTATGTTTTTCCATGGTAGTTAGGTCTAGCATGGTAGTATGCTAGTCTTAATAGATTAGAATGAAAGATAGTTAGCATTGAATAAGTTAGCCTTGAGAAGTACTTAGTGTGTATAGTAGAATGGGATGCCATTCATACATGGAACAAGTATGACTTGAAGCTACTTATGAAGTGTCCTCTTATGTGATGTATGTGTTGCTTGAATAGTTGCTATAGTTGCCTTCCATGATATGATTGACTTAAGTTGATAGTTCTTTGTCAATATGAAGTAAGTCTATAGTGACACCTAGAAATGGTAAGTATGATTATGGTGAGTTTGAGGATATTCTTAGTGTGTGTGGTATTATGGGATACCCCACATGCATTGCACAAGTGTGCCTTGAGGTGACTTAGGGGTATAGTACTCTTATGACATGTGAACCTAGGCCTTGACTAAGAAGGTGGACTATGACCAAGAATGACCTAGGAGAGGTACTTAGCTTAGGTAGTAATATAGGATGCTACCTTGGCCTTGCACAAGTATACTTGGAGGTGGCTTGTGAAGTAGTTCACTTGATTATGAAAGACTAAAGGTTGAAGAATGAACTTATGTATGTCTTATGTTGAATTGACCTGATATGATGCTTGTGTTGGAATTATGTTATTGTCTCTTATGATTATGTCTTATGTTGACTAACCCTTTTGAGATATCTTATGTTGGTATGTTAGATTTCATACTTGGTACATTTTGTATTAACGCATATTGCCTACATTCTTACCAAATATAAGCTTGGAGGCTTGAGTTTGCATTGGAGGTTAGAGTTTCAAGGATTCTAGAAGAAGTGAAGAATTGGTGAGTCCTCATAGCTTCGAGGACGAACCATTTATGTTCTTTTATGTCATTTTCTATGTTTTCATTCTTTGTATGGGCTGCGTCCCAAAGAATTTTATTCAAGGTTTTATTAGATGGTTTGAGACAACGATGTTAGAAAGTCTTCCGCTTTTACGAAATGGTTTTCGAGTTATGTTTAAAAAAAGTTTTAAATTCTCCCGTCTTTCTATGATCTTATGTTATGAGTTTGCTAAGGGCTTGTATGCGACCCCTTCGGGGTCAAGTACACCATGTCACGTCTAGGTGGTGCTCTCGGGGTGTGACAAACTTGTTATCAGAGCATAAGGTTTTGGGAAAATTTTAAGATGTCTCAAACAACGTCTAGTAGAGTCTTATTCATCAGTATGAGTCGCGACACATCTATGAATAGGAGGCTACGGGATGCTTAGGAAAAAAGTCTCACTTCTTCAATCTCTTAGTCGTGCCATAGAGTTTGGCTTTAGTAGGCCCTTTTCTAATGTTTGTCTATGATTTTTCCAGGTTATGGCTAATACTAGGGCAAATGCCAGAAGGAAGGAGAAGACAATAGGGATCAAGAGATTCTTCCCCATGTTCCAAATCAAGCTCCTCCTCAAGTTCCTAATGACCCTCCAATTGGGAATGTCACTCTAGCGGAGTTTAGGACTTCTATGAATTTGTTGGCTCAAGCCTTGACGGCACGAGTCAATAGAGAGATGGTAGCTCTGACAAACCCTATAGGAGGAATGGGTTCTTACAGGATTAGGGAGTTCTTGAGGATGAACACACCGGAGTTTAGTGTCTCCAAGGTGGAGGAGGATCCAAATGGGTTCATAGATGAGGTTTATGAGACCCTTGCTATCATGGGGGTAACTTCTAGATAAAAAGTGGAATTAGCCGCTTATCAATTGAAAGATGTGGCCCAAATTTGGTTTTAGCAATGGAAAGATTCTAGGCCGGTAGGGGCGGGTCCTATAGAATGGGAAACTGTTAAGTTGGCTTTCATTGATAGGTTCTTTCCTCGAGAGTTGAGGGAGGCTAAGTTGGATGACTTCATAAATCTTAAGCAAGGTAATATGAGTGTCAATGAGTATGCCTTGAAGTTCACTCTTTTGTCTAAGTATGCTCCATCTTTGGTAGCAAGTCCTAGGGATTTGATGAATAGGTTCATGACGGGGGTGTCTGAACTAGTAGACGAAGAATGTCGTATGGCAATGCTTGTTGATGATATGGATATCTCACATCTCATGGTGTTTGCCCAACAAATAGAAGAGTCAAAACTCAAGAAGCAGAGGGCTAGGGTGGATTATAATGGGTCTGATGGGCATGGTCGTTCTAGGAATCGACAAAAGTTTTTCAGACAAGGTTATTCTAATGCTCCTAAGTATAAGGATGAGAGGGTGTCTAACCCTAGGCCCCAAGGAAAATGTAGTGAGTCCCTTTGGCCTACTTGTTCTAGGTGTGGTAAGAGACATGTGGGTAGGTATTTGGCCGGTATAGATGGTTGTTATGGATGTGGTGAGAGTGGCCATATGAAGAAGGATTGCCCAAAGGCAAAGGCTACCATAAGAGAGGGTAAGCAAGTTGCTCCTATTGGTGGGGATGATGAGCCTCCAAAGAGGAATAGGTTCTATGCTCTCCAATCCAAGGATGATCAAGAGTGATCTCCTCATGTCCTTTTCTGGTATGTGCTTCTTTCATGTTTTTGAAAGTTTCCAGATTTCTTGTCTTTTATGACTTGTTATGTTGGAATTAATGTTTTCCTTGCCTTGATGGATGTTTAGAAAAAGCATGTGTGGGCTTACTCCCAAGGGGGAGATAGTGTGCCTATTTCATAAAGTCTTTACATGATTATGTGTTGCTATGAACTATTTATGTATGCTCATAAAGTTGTGAAGGTCTTCTTAGAGTTGATCTAATTGCATTGTGTTGCCTCTTGTTGTAGCATCCTTGAGTCAATGTGCATTTTAGGCTCCATGAGTAAGTATGTCTCTTCCAGGAATTTTGAGTTGCATTGGGTATATCTAGCTTGGAATTGAAGTTTCCTTGGTTGGTAGGGTGCATGTAGATGTAGTGCATGGATGATGGGCTGCTAGTCTAGAGTTGTGTCCTTTAAGAAGTGTTTATGAAGGTCATTCGAGGATAAATGTTCTCAAGGATGAGATATTGTAATACCCCGGAAACTAATAGACCAAACTCGAGCCACGAGCTAGGGTTCTATGGTGTGTCGTATGTGAAATAGTGTCGTAGATGAGACTTTATGTGTTGTGAATGAGGAGTTTATGGTAGGGCATCAAGGTGTGCATTAGACCTAGTAGCCTAGATTACCTATAGGTGTTTGGTGGTGCATGGGAAGGGCAGCCACCAAGGCAAAAGGGAAAGCCTAAGCGAAGGGCCAAGGCTGCCAAACCTTGTCAGCCACAGCCTAAGAGTTCACGACCACCTTCACAACCAGTGGTGTGGACCACGGTCCGTGAAGGGGTCCATTAAGACTCCTTAGACACTTGGGGGGCTAGGCCAAGAGGCCTAGATACTTCCCCAATTCCAAGAGGCACTTCACAACCCGTTGGTTTAACCACAGCCCGTCAAAGTGCCCGTGAAGGTGCCTTAGTAAATTAGGGTGCTTGAGGGACAAAAATGACTGGGGGATCTACTGGTCCATGGACCATGGGCACCACAACAGACCATGGTGCCCTTCAAGGACTGTCCAAGTGGTCGTGGTTGTAACGACCCTAGAGCACCCCCTAGTCGTTACCGGCGTATTCGACCTCTCAGAGATCTTATACAAGCCCTTAACATTCGTCATAACATTTATCTTAGAAAAATAGCGGAAAATTTAAAACTTTTTCACAATATAACACAAGACTTAAAAAGTCACCTCATTTAAACCTTTAATACACAATCGGAGTACTACGTCTCAAGGTAGCCATCTTAAAACACGACTACAACACAAGAGGGACACAACCCTTACAATACAAAAGAAACTACTATCTAGTACATTGAACTTAAGGCAACTCTTTAACATAAAGGTCCTTGAATCTTGAAGGACACACCCGAACTTGGGAATAATAAGCCAAGCTCACCACTTCAAGGAAATCCATTTAGCCACCACCACCTACACTTGGTGTAAAAAGATGAAGAAGAATGGTGTTAGTACAAGAATGCACCAAGTATGATAACAATGCAAAAACATGCTTTTAAAAGGACATTTAGTTGGAAACCATGCATCATGCCTTTTTAGAGAAACATCAATAGCATTTAGTACCATAGGAATAATATAAACTACATACATAATCATACACATGTAAACTATTCATAATAGCACATAGAGCCACTTATAACACTTTAGGCACATTCAATGCATACAATACATTACCTTCCTCTTTATCTTAACTCCTTTCCTCAAGCAACCCTTAGGGAATAGTTGGTGCAATGTATCACCTTAAGGTTTCCAAGGGTGAATTTACATATAGCCTTCATCAATTCCACCACATATATTCATAGAGTCATAAGAACACCATAAGACATAGTTTTCACATAGGAACCATCACCTAAGACAACCCCTAAGTCACACTAGTGCAATGTGCAAGTAGCATCCCATAATACTACTCACACCATGTGTTTCTAGGAAGCCACCATAGAATAGGCACATCATATTCAACAAGTCATAACATCTTCATTTAACATTAGACATCAGACCAACATACTTCATAACATCATATAAGGACTCATTCATTTACTACATCATTAGTCATAACCCATTTAGTTCATACCATAGGTAAACCACCCTCACAACCCCTTCACAAGCTCACTTGTGCAATGTACACATGGAGTCCTATACCCTACATATACTAAGCAAACCCATTAAGAAGTCATAAGTGTAATTCACATGCATAATCATACTTCATGTCTTGACATAAGTAAAGTCTACATTAGCATGCTTTCATATTAACATACATAGACCATAGTCTTCATTACATAAAGAGCCTAATCATAACCTCCCTTAGAGTCCACTTGTGCAATGCATAAGTAGGGTCCATAGTCCTACCTACACTAAGTAACTCTTCAAGAAATCATGACTGGAGTTCATATTCTTATCTTAGTTCATTTCTTAACTTTCGGGAGACATTGCCATAACCGACATAGCCCATGTGAGCTACATGGAATCCGGTGTTCTACTCCCACACCGAAAAGAGAGGGTACTACTTGCCAAGGTAGGACCTACATACATAATAGCTATCTAGTGAATCCACTAAGCTAAGGTCTAGGGAGGTACGTAGTTATGGAACAAGGAGATTGCTACTAGAAACCTTGACTTGCTAGGCGTGGAGGTTTCCATCTCATGAGACAACATCTATGTTGGGAACCCGAACTTGCTAAAAGTGAAGGTTCTCTTGTCGGAAGCCGGACTTTCTAAACGTGAAGCCCCCACCCTCATTTTTCATGTTCACTCGGTGCTAAGCTCCAACTCCCTTTTTAAACATCTTTAAGCCTTTATTTAACATTAGTTCATAAAATAGGCTTTAGGGAGTTAATCCCTCATATTATATAGCTCAAAGGTTTCTAAGATGAGAATGACCTTTCATCATAGAACCTACATTATGTGAGAATGACCTTTCACATAGTCATACCATATTCATAACATAGTCTAGTTTAGAGTACAATTGAGGAAACCTTTCAAAAGACTCACTTTCACTAGATTATCATAAACCTTATTCATTCATTCATTTGTGTGTGTACATATGTGAGAAAGCCTTTCACATAAACACCTTTATGCAACACATATTCATACCTTGCTAATCATACACTTTGCATGCATAATAAGATGTAAGGGTGCATATAAGAGTTAACCTTTCAATAGAAACCATAACACATCATATTCATACCTATACATGTAGAGTGTCTATGTATTTTGGTCCTCATAGTGACATAATATCAACAACATTGATATTGAGTGCACTTCCCTTCAGGGGATCACAACACATTCACAATGTCCCCAACTCATGAGCAATTCACATATAAAGCCTTTAGGGATTCTAGACCAGACACCCACACTTCATCATAAGAGACAAGGACACATTCAACATTGAATAGGTACTCCTAACATGTATATGATCACACATTCATATAGGGGTTATATAGGTAGGGGTCATTAAACAATAGTACTTAACATAATCAATCATGTAGAACACACCTTATCCATAACATTATCATTCACATTATACTCCTCATCATCAACACACTTTAAACATCATGCTAGCATTGAGGATTTCATACATAACCTTCATAGCACAACTTCATAAACATATGCATCATAATCATCAATTCACTTCACATGTATTGCCTTCAAGGCCATGATCTCAACATGCATATATAGACAAGAAGTAAACACCGCCACCATAAGTGGACCAAACCACACAACATCAATTCTCATACTATAGACTAGAAGTTAGGTCAACTTACCAATTCTCCAAGCCATGATCACTACGGATCAATCCTCAACAATTCATAATCAATTGACATAGATAGCAATAGTAATCAACAATGTAATTCAATAACATAAACATAATCTAAGTACAATTCTATAAACAAAGGGATAAACCCATAACTTTGCCCATAAGGCCACAATTCTCAACTCATCAATATACCAACAATTCAACATGAATAAGTATAGATAATCATAGGAAACATCAATACAATCTAATCTAAACATAATTTCACCAATAGAGATCATATTCACAAAGACCCACATCATAGGCCAATTTTTGAGAATTTGGGGATCATGGGTTCTTCAAGAATTCCTTTGAAAATTATCTTAAAAACCTTAATTCCACATTAATTCATCAATAGAATGATTTAGAAAATCGTTTGACAAGGAACCCATGTTTAGATTGAGAATTGGGAGTTTTGGTCTTTGAATCAATTTTGAAAATCTTTGATAGAACTCCTTGAATGAGAGGTTATTCAAAAATCAAGAGTTACCATACCTTAATTATTGAAGACCCATTAAATTGAAGAAGAAATCATTTGAAAACCCATCTTCTAGCTTGAGCTTCATCAAGGTCTTCAATGGAATTTTTAAGAGAATCTACTTTTGAGAGGGAATGGTCAATTTGAAGAATGGGCTCTAATTCTAGGTTTTGGGGTTTTAACCAACTTAAAATACCCTAAAATAGGTAGAATAACCATTTATAATAATTCCCCAAAGTACCCAAACCACCCCTCTCTTAGTGGGACCTTTTAAACAAGTCAAACTTGAGTTTTATTTTCGCAGATTTCGTCGGGAAACATGTTCGCAACGCGGAGGTGTTCCCACAAGTTTTAGAAATTAAATTTCGAGATAGTAGAGTCCGCGACATGTCCATGATGAGGACCAAACTTTTGGCCCTTGGTGGAGCTAGTCCGCGACACGGACATTCTCCCTCCATGAGCATTATCAAAGCTGCCTTGGTAGCTTGTTTGGCCAAGGGTTGGGGTCCTCCTCGGGGACCCTTAGGGTGGTCCCGGGGAGTCGTACCTGAACGATTTGACCCTAAAAACATTTATTAAGACACTAGGGTCGCCTCCACTGATTTTAGACTCCAAACAACACATAAAAACATGGACAACATACTAGAACACACCAACACGAAAAAGACTAGTTTCCAAACGTCTTGATCGTCCCTTGACGTTTGACTTCCAAACTCTTTAAAACTGACTAAAAAGGCTATTCTTCATTATTTTAACAAGTTATAAATGCATAAAACTCATGTGAGGCTCTACTTTATCCTACTTCATTTTGAGGGTCGTTACAGTGGTGTCTAGGACGGGACTGCCAAGTACAGGACAATTGAGTAAAATCCTATTCGACTAGGTTTAACTGGGGGTCATTTAGTATGTATTTTATTAACCTATTTATACTATTTTAAGTATATACCCCTTAGTTTTAAGTTACTTTAGATTAGACTCAATTCAAAACCCCAAATCAATTCTCTCTCGAATATTTCTCTCTCTCGAAGAACATCCATTAAAGAAGAAGATAGGGTTAAAGCTAGGGTCAAGAACAAAGGGTTTATTGCTAAAGGCTTGTTCTATGGCTTTGATAAAGGTATGTTGTGCTCTTCATCTATGGGTTCTTCCACCCATAGAGTCCCCTAGAATTTTCCCTAATTTGTGAAGAAGAACCCCAATGAAGGTAGGGTTACTTCCAATGCATGGGTTTTAGGTGGGTATGATTCCAAACGGTTGGATACTACTCATATATGATTAAATTGATGTTGATTCATGATATTATGAAGAATTTATGTGAATTCCTTGATTTACCGTAATTTCCAAAGAATGTGGGTTTCGATGTTTTGTTGAGGAATTGATGATTTTTGTTAGATTTTCTTGGGTTGTCAATATGTATGGAGTATATCCAAGGAGGTGAATATGATATCATGAATTAACTAGAATTATGCATGTATGTTAGAACATGAATTGAAATGATTAAGAATTGGAACTTTTGATGAATTATGCTTAGAATAGGCTTATGACTAAGGCTTAGGGCTAATGTACCTTGAAATCTAGACTAGTATGATTATTGTGAAGTAAAGTTCAAATGTAGGGCTTGAAGTCGTAATGATGATCACTAGGGCTTATAGAATAAGTCTAATATGATGAATAAGTCTAATATGATGAATTAGCTTGAGGTTGAGTTTAATGATTCCTTCATGGATAGTTGAATTATGTAGCTTGGGATGGTAGATATCATAGTAGCTTGGGATTGAGGAACTAAGCTCTCATAAGGTTAGCTTGAACTAGCATTGGTAGGATGCTTTTCATGGTAGCTTGCATTAGTATAGGCATGGTATCTTGGGATTGTGGAATTAAGCTCTCCTAAGGTTAGCTTGAAGTTACATGACTAGAATGCCTTCATGGTAGCTTCACTTGGTTAGGCCAAGACCATTTCATGATAGCTTAGGATTGAGATATTATACTTTCCTAAGGATAGCTTAGGGTTGAGGATTCATACTCCCCTATGGATAGCTTGCAGATTATTGAATGGGTGCATGGTGGCTAGGTTGGTATACTTGTATCCTTCCTTAGATACCTTGGATTGTATGATATGATGTTTTTCCATTGTAGTTAGGTCTAGCATGGCAGTATGCTACTCTTAATAGATTAGAATTAAAAATAGTTAGCATTGAGAAAGTTAGCCTAGAGAAGTACTTAGTGTGGATAGTAGTATGGGATGTCATTCATAGATGGAACAAGTATGACTTGAAGCTACTTATGAAGTGTCCTCTTATGTGATGTATGTTTAGCTTGAATAGTTGCTATAGTTGCCTTCCATGATATGATTTACTTAAGTTGATAGTTCCTTGTCAATATGAAGTAAGTCTATTGTGCCACCTAGAAATGGTAAGTATGAATATGGGGACTTTAAGGATATGCTTAGTGTGTGTGGTATTATGTGATATCCCACATGCATTGCACAATTGTGCCTTGAGGTGACTTAGGGGTATAGTACTCTTATGATATGTGAACCTAGGCCTTGACTGTGAAGGTTGACTATGACTAAGAATGACCTAGGAGAGGTACTTAGCTTAGGTAGTAATATGGGATGCTACCATGGCCTTGCACAAGTATACTTGGAGGTGGCTTGTGAAGTAGTTCACTTGATTATGAAAGACTAATGGTTGAAGAATGAACTTATGTATATCTTATGTTGACTTGACATGATATGATGCTTATGTTGGAAATATGTTATGATTATGTTATTGTCTCTTATGATTATTTCTTATGTTGACTAACCCTTTTGAGATATCTTATGTTGGTATATTAGCTTTCATACTTGGTACATTTTTTTACTTACGCATATTTCCTACATTCTAACCAAATATTGGGTTGGAGGCTTGAGTTTGCATTGGAGGTTAGAGTTTCAAGGATTCTAGAAGAAGTGAAGAATTGGTGAGTCTTCATAGCTTCGTGGACGAACCCTTTATGTTCTTTTATGTCATTTTCTATGTTTTCAAACTTTGTATGGGCTGCATCCCAATGAATTTTAATCAAGGTTTTATTAGATGGTTTGAGAGAACGAAGTTAGAAAGACTTCCGCTTTTCCGAAATGCTTTTCGAGTTTATGTTTATAGAAAGTTTTAAATTCTCCCGTCTTTCAATGATTTTATGTTGTGACTATGCTAAGGGATTGTATGCGACTCCTTCGGGGTCAAGTACGCCATGTCACGTCTAGGGGGTGCTCTCGGGGTGTGACGTATATGCTTAATTGTTATGATGCATGCTTTACTAGGATTGTATTATGAGTTACTTCCTTGTCATGAATTGTTGTATATGAATGTTCCTTATCTATGGTGACTTCAAAGGAGTACTTAGTGTGAGTAGTAGTATGGGATGCTACTCATACATTGCACAAGTATTACTTAGGGTTGTCCTAGATGTTGGTCCAAATTTTTTGTAATGAGTCATGTAATGTTTATGTCTCTTATATATGAATATTGTATAAATATGGAAAGGATGAATTTTAAGTTCACTTTTGGTGTACTTAATGTGGTACTTAGTGTGGATAGTGGTATGGGACGCTATTCATACATTGCACAAAGTATGGCTTGGGGTTACTTGTGGTGAAGGCATAATGTGATGAAATGACTTGTATGTTGATTATGTCTTATCTTATGCCTCTTATGCTTAAGTTTCTGAAGTTTTCTCAAATTGGCATAAAGCATGATTTTCAAGGAAAATGTCCTTTTTAATCATGGTTTTTGCATGGCTATCATACTTAGTACTTAATTGTGCTAACCAATATTCTTCTATGTTTACTACAAATGTAGGTTCTGGCATTTGAGTTGATTCTCTCTAGTTGAAGCTTGGATTAAGTCCTTCCAAGACTATTGGTATGTCCTTATGGATTCGAGGAAAAGTACTTTTGAAGTTTATTTCCTTTCATGTAATAGACATTTGTAGTCATTTCTATTGTAAAGGGCCGTGTCCCTACTTTCGTATCAAGAATGTTGTATAGATGGCCATGTGAGACAATACACTTCCCCTTGCTTTCAAATGTTTTAATGACTTTTCGATTGTATGGATTTAAAGAAAAAGTTTTTCCGTACTATTTCTATGATCTTATGCAATGACATGCTATGAGGTTTGTATGAGATTTTTCGGAGTCTTGTACGCCGTGTCGCATTTAGGAGCTAGCCTTGGGTCGTGACAAACATGGTATCAGAGCACAAAGTTTTGGAAATGGTTTTTAGGATTGATATCTCACAAGCCACGTCTAGTAGAGTCTTGTTCATTGGTGTGAGTCGCGACACATCTATTAATAGGAGGCTATAGGACGTTAGGAAGCTACACTTTCTCATTACTCTTGAAGTCGTGCCATAGAGTTTAGCTCTATAAATGTCCTTTTCCTAACCCGTCTCTTGTGTTTATAGGATATGAGTACAAGAAAGGCAACCGCAAGAAGAGTGGAAGAGGAGATTGTAAATGAGGTAGTTCCTCCCCAAGGTCCTCAAGGTCCTCTAGGTGACCACGTTCCTCAAGGAAACCAAGGTCTGGTTGATGCTCCGGCTATGACTAATGAAGAAGTTAGGTCGACTCTTTTGATGATAGCTCAAGCCGTAAGTACTCAAGCCCAAGCCATGATGGCTCAAGCTACTAGGGGTGTTGAGGCTCATGTGAACCCTAATGTGAGTACTATGGCTTCTAGGTTGAGAGACTTTGTGAGAATGAACCCTCCGATTTTTCTTGGTTCCAAGGTGGAGAGGATCCCCAAAAGTTTTTGGATGAGGTGTATATGGTAGTCAATGCTATGGGGTGACTTCTATAGAAAAACCGGAACTAGCTGCTTACCAATTGAAGGATGTTGCCCACATTTGGTTTACTCAATGGAAGAATAATAGGTCGGTAGTAGCGGGTCCTATAGAATGAGAAGAGTTTAAGAAAGCATTCCTTGGTAGGTACTTTTCCCGTGAGAAGAAGGAGTGTAAGGTGGAGGATTTTATCAACTTTAGGCAAGGTAGCATGAGTGTGGAGAGGTATTCCTTGATATTTACCCTATTGTCTAAGTATGCTCCATCTTTGGTGTCAAACCCTAGGAATGATATGAGTAGATTTGTTACGGGTGTACCCGACCTAGTTGAGGAAGAGTGTCGTACGATAATGCTCCATGATAACAATTTCTAGGCTTATGGTGTATGCTCAATCTATTGAGGAGTCTAAACTTAAGAGGAAGAATAAGGAGTTGAAGAGGTCTAGGCCCAATGACCAAGTCAACCAAGGTTGAAGAAGAGAGCTCCAAATCAAGTTTCTTAGAACACTCCTAGGGTTAATGAAGAGAAAGGTGGTGGACCTCCATTTTCTAAACCTATTTGCACCACTTGAGGGAAGAGGCATCATGGGAAGTGCCTAGCTGGTACTATGGGTGCTATGGTTGTGGAACGAATGATCACCAAGTGAGAAATTGTCCTACTCTTACGACTAAAGAAAGGGAGGCCAAACAAGCTTCTCTTAATGGCCCGGATCCCAATGCTCCCAAGAAGAACCATTTCTATGTGCTTCAAGCTAACAAGGACAAAGGAGCTCATTCAGATGAAGGCACCGGTAAGTTGATAGTTCCTTATAGTTTTGAAAGTCTTGTTAAGGTGCTTATGTTGTTTTCATGCTAGCCTTGGTTGAGTTTACTCCCAAATGGGGGATAGTATGTTGAATAGTAAGGTTGTTGAGAGTTCCGATATCTTTATCTCTTTCCTCTATTCCTATTCAAGCTTGAGACCAAGAGTTCCTTGTAACTTGTTTCATTTGTTGGAGTCATGAGTGATTATGAGTTTCCATGGTCTCCTTATGTTATGCATTTTCTTAATCAATTCATGTTTATATGAGAAAATGAGTTTTCATGATTTATGTTCCTCATGTTGATTTGCATCTAGTATGAGTTGTCTATATGCTTCATGAGGTGAATTGTTGAACATGCCTAATTGTGCTTTTGAGAGTAATTGCATAACGTGTCTAATGATACTATGATGAGCATGATTTGAGTTGGAGAAGGTAATGCCTCCAATGAAATGAGAAATGTTGAAGTTTTCATGCATAATGAGTTTGTAGATGTAGTTCCTACTTCTTGTGTTGCATGGAGCATGTTTGAGATGGAGTTGATGTTTCCTCCTAGTTTTGTGCTTTTTTTATAATGTTGCATGCATGATGGGCTGTTAGTCTAGAGTCGTTAATCCCTTAAAGTGTTTAAAGTGTCATAAGAAGAGGAATGTTCCCAAGTGGTGGATAATGTAACGACCCGTAAAACTAGTAAGTGAAACTAGAGCCTAACAAGTTTTTTATAGGGTTTCATGTTGGGAAATGATGTCCCGGGATTAGGTCGAGGATTTTAGGGGTTAAACGTCAAGGTTCGACCACCCAAAGACCAACCAAGGGTCCTTGAGGGGGACCCTAAAGCCTAACCCCCAAAACTGCCCAAAATGGTGTGACCAACGAATGGGGACCTACGCCCCGTAGGTCCATCCACACCCCGTGGATGGCCTCCGTAGGTAAAGGCCAAAAAATTTCATGCTGCAGCCCCAAACCACGAACCTGCAGGATGGGGCATCACCCCACCTACGGTCCGTAGGTCATGACTGTGTTGCTGCAATTTTCGGCCAAGTTGAAGGGTAGGTTAGTAAATTCCTTAATTAGTTAGTTTTATTGGGGGACGGTTATTATTGAGTTATTAATGTATTTTAAGGGTTTTTTAAGTATTTAAACTCTTTTTCAACTCATTATTTCAAAATTCAAAATACAAACCTCCCCTCCCCTCCAAAAGTTCTCTCTCTAGAAACATCCATTGGAGGTGAAGGATTCAAGCTCTCAAGCTCAAGTCTTCATATTTTTTCAAGGGATTTTCATCGAGTTCTTCCATAGAAGGTATGGTAGTCTTCATCCTTGACTTAGTTTCTTTCAAGGAGCCAACTTCAAAGTTGATTTAAAGTCTTTAAAGTTCCCCAAGAACCTAGGGTTTTCAATATATGCATGGGTTCAATTCCAAACGTTTTCAAAAGGCATTTAAGGATGAATCATGGTTTAAGTGATGTTCTATGGTGAATTAAGATGGTTTTACTCTATGAACCCATGTTTACCCTAAAATCCTAAGTTGTGAATTGTGATTGGGAATTGGTTGATCATGAAAGTATGTTTAATTGTTTATGTTAATATTGATTTTGATTATTGAAATTGTGTTATTACTCATGCCTAATTGTAGTATTTTAAGGTGTGTGGGTGAATGTGATCGATGGCCTTGAAAGGCAAAGTATGAAGGATCTATGTATGATTAGGATGTGAAATATATGTGTGCGATCTCAATGAGAGTGTGATGATCATGTATAGAATGTAATTGTGCTATTGTTTATAGCATGTTCTCAATTAACCCTCATGAATGATGATGATATAATGTGAAGAGTATGTTGATTTTTGAATCTTGAATTGGTAGGCTTAGGCATCCTTTTCTTGAATAATGAATGTATCTTGACAAGATGAATATGAATTGATAGGCTTATGGCATTCCTTTCATGTGTATAGTAATGTAATGAGGAGCGATGAATAAATAGGCTTATGGCATTCCTTTCATGAGGACTCTAGAGCTATCCTAATAATGAACCATGGATCGATAGGCTTATAGCATTCCTTTCATGTGTAATGATGTAACTTGGGTCGATAGGCCAATGGTTTTCCTTCCTTGTACAATGATGTAATGTGAATGAAATACTCTATGGGAATGTAGGCTAAGCACCGAGTGGATATGCTAAGATGGAAATTCTCCCAATGTTAGCTTAGATTTCCAATGAACATCTTCCTTATGTGCCCACATAGGTCTAGCTAGTGGATCCACTTAAACTAACATGTACCGGTCCTACCTTAGGCAAGTAGACCACCTATTTACGGTGTCGGGCTTTATGACACCAGATTCCATGTCAAGCTCACATGGTCTATGTCGGTTAAATGCTTATTCCCATCATGTGAGATGTGCACTATAGTTACTTGAGAGATTCTACAATGTGTGGGTAGTAGTATGGGATGCTATCCATACATTGCATGAGTAGGCTTTGAGAGGGCTATAGTGAATTCTCTAACACTTAATGACTAATGAAAGAATGTGCTCAAAAGAGATCTAATGAAGAATGTTAGACTTATATGCTTAAATGTTATGATGCATGTTTTTCTTAGATTGTATAATGGGTTACTTCCTTGTCATGACTTATTGTATATGAATGTTCCTTGTCTATGGTAACTTCAAAGGAGTACTTAGTGTGAATAGTAGTATGGATGCTACTCATACATTGCACACGTATTACTTAGGGTTGTCCTACATGTTAGTCCAAATGTGTTGTAATGACTCATGTAATGTTTATGTCCCTTACATATGAGTACTGTCTTAAGATGGAAAGGATGAATGGTAAGTTTATTTTTGGTGTCCTTAATGTTGTACTTAGTGTGGATAGTGGTATGGGACGCTATTCATACATTGCACAAAGTATGGCGTGGGGTTACGTGAGGTGAAGGCTTAATGTGATGAAATGACTTGTATGTTGATTATGTTTTATCTTATGCCTCTTATGCTTATGTTTATGAAGTTTTCTCAAATTGGCATAAAGTATGATTTTCAAGGAAAATGTCCTTTTTAAACATGGTTTTTGAATGGCTATCATACTTAGTACTTAATTGTGCTAACCAATATTCTTCTATGTTTACTACAAATGTAGGTTATGGCATTTGAGTTGATTCTCTCTAGTTGAAGCTTGGATTAAGTCCTTCCAAGACTATTGGTATGTCCTCATGGATTCGAGGACAAGTACTTTTGAAGTTTATTTCCTTTCATGTAATATACATTTGTAGTCATTTCTATTGTAAAGGGCCGAGTCCCTACTTTCGTTTCAAGAATGTTGTGTAGATGGCCATGTGAGACAATACACTTCCGCTTGCTTTCAAATGTTTTAATGACTTTTCGATTGTATGGATTTAAAGAAAAAGTTTTAATTCCGTACTATTTCTATGATCTTATGCAATGACATGCTATGAGGTTTGTATGAGACTTTTCGGAGTCTTGTACGCCGTGTCGCATCTAGGAGCTAGCCTTGGGTCGTGACATGATAGCTACCCAAGATTAAAAGCCACTATACCTTAGGAAGATTTCCACACGGAATTGAAGACGAAAGGCTGCTCGTTGGACCCTAGACTTGACCTTGTTTTTATTCTTCAATGGAGTGTTATAGAGGGAAATATTGGAGAGGGAAGGTGGTAATAATTTGGGGTCTTGAGATATAATGAGGTAATACGGTGTTTAATGACTTAACATACTTTATATATATGTATAAAGACTATATTAAACAACCCCTATTTAAAACTAATTAAAAAAGAATTACGTAAATGAACCCACCTGTTGGCCGAGACTTGACAAAATTAGAGGCCAAGACTCACGCCCACCACTCACGGATCGTGAGTGGACCTACGGGTCGTGCTGCTGGTCCATTGGTCAGGTTCTGTAGCTCCTAAAGTGAACTTTTGAATGACGACCTGTCCTTACTGGGCGTGGATGGACGTACACCCAGTAGGTCCCATCTGTAGGTTATGAACTTAGGCACTTAAGGGATGTTTTGGGGTTAGGCTTTAGGGTCCTTCTGAAAGACCCGTTGGTTGGTCCTTGGGGCGTCTTACCTTGACGTTTAACCCCTCAACCTAAGCTCGGGAACTCTATTTACAACCTAAAACCCCACATCAAACTCAACAACAAACTTGTAAGGCTCTAGTTTCACCTACTAGTTTTCCGGGGAGTTACATTATCTCCCCCTTAGAAATGTTCTTCCACGAATGACATTTTAAACTCTTTATTGAATTAAAGACTCAAGATTAGCAGCCCATCATGCATGAAACATCAAAATAATTCAAAACTCATAGGAGGAAATATCAACTTCAAATCAACACATAACCAATGCAATATAAGGAAGTAGGGAGTACATCTAACAACCCAAGATGCAAGAACTTCAATAACAAGCCATGATCAAGGAGGAACTACCATCTCCTAGTCATAGTATGCTCAACATACCCTCATGGAGCTCATATGCAATTTACTTTTCAAAAAGCATTGCATTCAAGGAGGAATTTCTCAACTCCAAACTAGAGCATGCTCATATATTCTTCTCATGAAGCACAATCTTACTCAAAGCACTACAATATGAGGAAAAACAATTCACGTAACTCATTTTCTTTCAAAACACAAGTTTGCATGAACATGCATCATATAAGGAAGTCATGGCTATATATAAGCACATAACAACATGTATTCCAATAAAATATGGCCGAAATATTTTATGGACGTTCGTTAAGACCTTAGTAATGGACCCAGTTTGTCCTAGGGGAAAATGTCTACATTTTAAATTTCAAATCATTCCCAAAGATGGTAAACCCAGATTTTGCCGATTTTCATGTGTTATAGTCCATGGATTTTTTTTTATCCTGAATTACAAAAAAATGGCCAAACTTTTTTATGTATGTCCGTTAAGACCTTAGTAATGGAGCTAGTTCGTCCCTAGGGGATAACAACCGCATTTTCAAGTTTAAACGAGGCCCAAAGCAAGTAAACCCAGATTTTGTCCATTTTCGTGTATTATAGTCCATGGATTTTTTGTGATCCTTAATTCAAAAAAACAATGGCCAAAATTTTTCATGGACGTCTGTTTGTAATGGAGCAAGCTCGTCCCAAGGGGTAACCGGCCGCATTTTAAAGTTGAAACGAGCCCCAAAGCAGGTAAACCTAGATTTTTCCTATTTTCGTATGCTATAGTCCATGGATTTTTTTTTTTCCAGAATTCCAAAAAAAATGGTCAAAATTTTTCATAGACGTCCGTTAAGACCTTAATAATGGAGCCAGTTCGTCCCCAGGGGCAAACGACCGCATTTTCAAGTTCAAACTATCCCGAAAGCAGGTAAATCCAATTTTTATCGATTTTCATGTGCTATAGTCCATGGATTTTTTGTTATCCCAAATTCTAAAAAATGGGCCAAAATTTTTCGTAGACATCTGTTAAGACCTTAGTAATGGAGCCAGTTCCTCCATAGGCGTAAACGTCTGCATTTCCAAGTTCAAACGATCCCTAAAGCAGGTAAACCCTGATTTAGACAATTTTTGTGTGCTATAGTCCATGCATTTTTTTGTGATCCCAAATTCCAAAAAAAGAAATGGTCGAAAATTTTTAGGGACCTCCATTAAGACCTTAGTAATGGAGCCAGTTCGTCCTCAGGGCTAAGCGGTCGCATTTTCAAGTTCAAACGAGCCCCAAATCCGGTAAATCTAGATTTTGCTGATTTTCGTGTGCTATAGTCAATTAATTTTTTGTGATCCCGAATTCAAAAAAAAATTGCCGAAATTTTTTATGGACGTCCGTTAAGACCTTAGTAATGGAGCCAATTTTTCCCCAGGGGCAAACGACCGCATTTTCATGTTCAAACGATCACGAAAGCAGGTAAATCCAGATTTTGCCAATTTTCGTGTGCTATAATTTTTCTTGAACGTCTGTAGAGACCTTAGTAATGGGTCCAGTTAGTCCCCATGGGCAAACGGCTGCAATTTCATGTTCAAACGGTCGCATTTTCAAATTCAAACAAGCCAGAAAGCAAGTAAACCCAGATTTTACCAATTTTCGTGTGCTGTCGTCCATCGATTTTTTGTGATCCCTAATTCAGAAAAAAATGGCCGAAAATTTTCATGGACGTGCGTTAAGACCTTAGTAATGAAGCTAGTTCATCCCCATGGGCAAACGACCATATCTTCAAGTTCAAATGAGCCCTAAAGCAAGTAAACCCGGATTTTATCAATTTTGCCAATTTTCGTGTGCTATATAGTCCATGGATATTTTGTGATCACGAATTCAAAAAAAAATAGCTGAAATTTTTCGTGGATGTCCGTCCGTTAAGACCTTAGTAATGGATCCAATTAATCCCTAGGGGCCAACAACTGCATTTTCTAGTTCAAACAAGCCCAAAATTAGGTAAATCCAGGTTTTGCCAATTTTTTGTGGACGTCCAATAAGACATGGGTAATGGTGCTGTCATGCCCCGAGCTACCCTCGAGACGCGGACACGGTACTTAGGACCACAATTGATCCCAAGCTAACCCTGCTGGCATGATCATGAGTATACTAAAGATAATAAACTGATGTGGAAGCTAAATCATAAATAAATCTGAAAAGATGGGGAATACCCATATACTATAACTAAGATAAATGAAAACTGATGAGTTTAATACACAGAAGATATTAACTTAATACTAAGTTGAATCGAACTATGTCTGATATAAGTCTCTAAACTACCTAGAAATGTTGTGACATGCCCCAACTATGTCTAGCAAAACTGAAACTAAAGACTAAAAGCGATAAAGATAAGCATGTCACTAGTCTTCGAAGAATGAGGACTCATCACTGATGCTGCTAAACTGGAGATCGGGAACCGATATAAGCGTGATCTGGATGCTGAGAACTTGAACCTACATCACGAGAAGATGTAGCGCACGTATGCGTCAGTACTTGAAACGTACTGAGCATGCAAGATAGAGTAAAGTTGAAAGAACATATTACTGAACAAAGCAATAAAGCAAAGAAATAATCTGAACATGATATAGATACTAAATACTGAGCTAACTGAATGCAATGACCAATTTCTAACATGCTGACTGAATACTAAATGAACTGTAAATGTGGTCAATGCAATAGAGTCTGACTGAACTGTGGGAATTACTAATAACCGACATAAAACCACATGAGCTAAATGTGGAGTCCGATGTATACACCCCATTGAGAGGACCCAATATACCCTGCCAGAGGTATAGAGGCATGCTGGCGTGATCACTAAACTGATGTTGCCCACAATGGGAACTTACACCTACGTGGCTAGTAGTTTTGGGACTATATGGGTACGCTGAACCCTAGTCCAACTCGGTATTATGCTACTCCCAATTATTTAAGTAGTTAACTGGTTATGAATGAATTTCTGTAAATACTGGATAGCTCGAACTGAACATGCAAACTAAGAATGCAACAATTAATCTGATAATGATGCATTAATAACTGAGGCATGTATAACTGAATAACTAAGATATCTGACCTAGCACGTGTAATTCAAGAACTAAAGAAGTACATAGCTAGGGTTCTGAAATTCGTGCAATAAACTGAGAAGTAACATGATAATCTGATTTGGAGCATTTAAATAACTAATTTATGATGATCTGTTGGAATTCTAGAAACCCTAGGTCTGTTCATAATCATGGAATCAAGAAACTGTCTGAATTCTAGCGACCTAATGGGCGAAAGGAACCCACTAGTGAAATCCCACATTCCTGGTGACGAATTCCAAGGAGATATCTTTCGATTTCGGGGCTTGAACTGATGGAACCTTGTTGCGTTGTTGAACTAGGGTTCTTGACCTTTTTCTCCTCTTTTGCTTCTAATTTTCTAAGTTTTTATTAATGATTTGACTTCGATAAGTTCTATTTATATTTCTAGGCTTAAACTGACTAAAACCTCATGATTTAGGATCTAAACGACGTATCTTAGGGATCCAACGAAATAGGAAAAAACCAAAAGACCCCTGACTTAATTGCTATTGGAGTGACCGACGGATGAGACTGACGGGCCGTATGTCAATCGATAGTCCGTTGATTGGAGTCGTCGGTCGAGTATGCCCGACAGGGCTTGACTAAAAAAAGCATAACTTTTTACTCGGAGGTTGGATTTTAGCAAACTAGGTGGCGTTAGAAAGAGGATTCAATGATCTATCATATCATAGGTTATGGGACACATAATTCCTTTTGTGCTAAGAGTTATGATCATCTGAAGTTGACCCAATCACAATTTTCATCTAACTGGCTGCTACCCTCACCTACGATCAGACCTACGGACCGTGCATCGAATGACGGTCTGTGCTGGTCAACCGTCAATCGGGACTGAAGCTAGGCTTTAGGGGCATCGATCCACGGACATGAACCACGATCCGTGACCTGACCTACGGACCGTAGGTCCGGCCGTGGGTCAACACTTGGCCGAATTTCTGGCTGAGCTCTGGGGTAGTTTGCTGACACGAACCACGAACCTGAAGGATGAACTGTGGGTCCTCCTACGGTCCGTGGATGGTGCTGTGAGTGCCACCTGCAACACCAAAAATCTGCAATCTAGTCTATTTTCTGATACGGGGTGTTATAGGAGCCAATTCGTCCCTAAGGGAAAGGGAGCGAAATTTAAAGCTTAAACTAGCCCCAAAGAAGGTAAACCCAGATTTTGCCGATTTTCGTGTGCTATATAGTCCATGGAATTTTTTTTATCCTAATTTCCTAAAAATGGCCTAATTTTTTCATGGACCTCCGTTAAAACCTTAGTAATGGATCCAGTTCGTTCCTAGGGGATAACAGATGCATTTTCAAGTTCAAACAAGCCCTAAAGCTGGTAAACCCAGGTTTTGCCAATTTTTATGTAATATAGTCCATGGATTTTTTGTGATCCTGAATTTAAAAAAAATGGCCAAAATTTTTCATGGACATTTGTTAAAACATAGTAATGGAGCCAGATAGTCCCCAGGGGCAAAACGGCTGCATTTTCAAGTTCAAACAGGCCCCAAAGTAGGTAAACCGAGATTTTGCCGATTTTCGTGTTCCGTAGTCCATGTATTTTTTATGATCCCAAGTACTAAAAAAATGGCCAAAATTTTTCGTGGACGTCAGTTTAGATCTTAGTAATGGAAGAAGTTTGTCCTCAGGGGAGATCGGCTGCATTTCAAGTTGAAACGAACCCCAAAATCGGTAAACGTAGATTTTGTCGATTTTCGTGTGCTATAGTCTATGGATTTTTTGTGATCCCAAATTCCAAGAAAAAATTGCCGAATTATTTCATGGATATCTGTTACGACATTAGTAATGGAGCCAGTTCATCCCAAGGGGTAAACGGCTGCATTTTCAAGTTCAAACAGGCCCCACAGCAGGTAAACCAATATTATACCAATTTTTGTATGCTAAAGTTTATGGATTTGTGGTGATCCCGAATTACAAAAAAATTGCTGAAAATTTTCATGGACGTCTGTTATAACCTTAGTAATGAATCATGTTTGTCCGTAGAGAGAAACGACCGCATCTTGAAGTTCAAACGAGCCCCAAAGCAGGTCAACCTAGATTTTGTCATTTTCGTGTGCTATAGTCCATGTATTTTTATAATCCCGAATTAAAAAAAAATGGCTGAAATTTTTAAAGTACGTCCGTTAAGACCTTAGAAATGGATCAAGTTCATCCCCAAGGGTAAACTGACACATTTTCAAGTTTAAATAGACCCCAAATCATGTAAACCCAGATTTTGCCGATTTTTGTGTGCCATAGTCCATGGATGTTTTGTGATCCCGAATTCAAAAAAAATATCCAAAAGTTTCATGGGCATCCGTTAAGACCTTAGTAATAGAGAAAGATCATCCACAGGGGAAAATGGCCACATTTTCAAGTTCAAATGAGCACTAAAGCAGGTAAACCCAGATTTTGCCGATTTTCGTGTGCATAGTCTATGGATAATTTTTGTGATCCCGAATTCCAAATAAAAAGGGCTGAAATTTTTCATGGACGTCTGTTAAGACCTTACTAATGGATCTAGTTCCTCCCCAGGGACAAAAGACCGCATTTTCAAGTTCAAACGAACCCCAAAGCAGGTAAATCCAGAGTTTGCCGATTTTCTTGTGCTATAGTCCATGGATTTTTTGTGATCCGAAATTCAAAAAAAATGTCTGAAATCTTTCATGGACGTCCGTTAAGACCTTAGTAAAAGAGCCAGTTCGTCTCTAGGAGTAAACGGCCGCATTTTCAAGTTCAAACGAGCCGCAAAGCAAGTAAACCCAAATTTTGCCGATTTTCATGTGTTATAGTCCATGGATTTTTTATGATCTCGAATTAAAAAAAAATGGCCGAATCCTTTCATGGACGTCCGTTAAGACCATACTAGTGGTGCTAGTTTGTCCCCAAAGGAAAACAACCACATTTTAAATTTCAAACGAACCCCAAAGCAGGTAAACCAAAATTTTATTGATTTTAGTGTGCTATAATCCATGGATTTTTTATGATCCCAAATTCCAAAAAATAAATGGCCCAATTTTTTCATGACCGTCCATTAAAACCTGAATAATGGAGTCAGTTCGTCCCTAGGGGGAAATAGCCGCATTTTCAAGTTCAAATGAGCCCAGAGAGGTAAGCCCATATTTTACCAATTTTTGTGTGCTATAGTCAATGGATTATTTTGTGATCCTGAATTCCATTAAAAAGGCCAAAATTTTCATAGACATCTGTTATAACCTTGGTAATTGAGCTGGTTTGTCCCCAAGGGAAAACGACCGCAATTTCAAGTTCAAACAAGCCCCAAAGCAGGTAAACCCAAATTTTACCAATTTTTGTGTGCTACAGTCCACATATTTTTTCTGATCCTGAATTACAAAAAAAATGTCCTAAAGTTTTCTTGGACGTTCGTTAAGATCTTAGTAAACGAGCCAGTTCGTCCCCAGGGGAAAACGGTCGCATTTTAAAGTTCAAATGAACCTTAATGTACGTAAACCCAAATTTTGCCAATTTTCGTGTGCTGTAGGGGGAAAAGACCGCATTTTCAAGTTCAAACATACCCCAAAGCACGTAATCCAAGATTTTTTCGATATTCGTGTGTTATAGTCCATTGATTTTTTGTAATCAAAAATTAAAAAAAAAATGGCCAATTTTTTTTCCTGGACGTCTCTTAAGACCATAGTAATGGAGCCAGTTCGTCCCTAGGGGTAAACGGCCACATTTTCAAGTTCGAACGATTTCCAAAGTAGGTAAACCCATATTTTGTCGATTATGGTGTGCTATAGTCTATGGATTTTTTGTGATTCTGAATTTAAAAAAATGGCCGAAATTTTCATAGATGTCCGTTATGACCTAAGTAATGGAGCCAATTCGTCCTCAGGGGAATGAGGCAAGATTTTCAAGTTCAAACGAGCCCCAAAGAAGGTAACCCAAGATTTTACCGAATTTCGTGTTCTATAGTCCATAAATATTTTGTAAACATGAATCCCAATAAAAAATGGTTGAATTTTTTTTTGACATTCGTTAAGACCTTAGTAATGGAGCCAGTTTGTCCCCAGGAGAAAACATCTACATTTTAAATTTAAAACGATTCCCAAAGATGGTAAACCCATATTTTGCTGATTTTCATGTGCTATAGTCCATGGAATTTTTTTATCCTGAATTCCAAAAAAATGGCCAAACTTTTTCATGTATGTCCGTTAGAACCTTAGTTCTTCCTTTATTAAGGTAAGGTCCGAGAGTAAGATGGCTTTTTTCATCTCTTCTGACTATGCTTTCTATGGTAACAAGTAAACCCAGATTTTATCGATTTGGGTGTATTATATTCCATAGATTTTTTGTGATCCTGTATTCCAAAAAAAAATGGCCGAAATATTTCATGGTCGTATATTCGTAATGGAGCAACCTCATCCCCAGGGGAAACCGGTCGCATTTTAAAGTTCAAATGAGCCCCAAAGCAGGTAAATCTAGATTTTTCCAATATTTGTATGCTATAGTCCATTGACCTTTTGTGATCCAGAATTCCAAAAAAAAAGGCCAAAATTTTTCACGGATGTCCGTTAAGACCTTTGTAATGGAGCCAGTTCGTCCCTAGGGGCAAACGACCGCATTTTCAAGTTCAAACTAGCCCGAAAGCAGGTAAACAAACTTTTGACCGACTTTTGTGCGCTATAGGGCCACGAAAAAGGGCCAAAATTTTCGTGGACATCTCTCAAGACCTTAATAATGGAGCCAGTTCCTCCCTAGGCGTAAACGTCTGCATTTTCAAGTTTAAACGAGACCTAAAGCAGGTAAACCCAGATTTAGCCAATTTTTGTGTGCTATAAGTCAATGAATTTTTTGTGATCCCTAAGTCCAAAAAAATAAATGGCTGAAATTTTTCATGGACGTCTATTAAGACCTTAGTAATGGAGTCAGTTCGTCCTCAAGGGCAAGCGGTCGCATTTTCAAGTTCAAATGAGCCCCAAAGCAGGTAAATCTAGAATTTGCCGATTTACGTGTGCTATAGTCTATAAATTTATTGTGATCCCGAATTACAAAATAAATTGCCGAAAATTTTGGTGGACGTCTGTTACGACCTTAGTAATAGAGCCAGTTTTTCCCTAGGGGCAAACAACTGCATTTTCATGTTGAAACAATCACGAAAGCAGGTAAACCCTGATTTTGCCAATTTTTGTGTGCTATAGTCCATAGATTTTTCGTGATCACGAAATCCAAAAAAAATTTGAAATTTTTCTTGAACGTCCGTAGAGACCTTAGTAATAGGTCCAGTTAGTCCCCATGGGCAAACGACTGCAATTTCATGTTCAAACGGTCGCATTTTCTAGTTCAAACGATCCCCAAAGTAAGTAACCCTGATTTTGCCGATTTTCGTATGATCCCTAAATCATAAAAAAAATGGCCGAAAATTTTCATGGTCGTGCGTTAAGACATTAGTAATGAAGCTAGTTCATCCCCATGGGAAAACGGCTGTATTTTCAAGTTCAAACGAGCCCTAAAGCAGGTAAACCTAGATTTTACCGATTTTGCCAATTTTCGTGTAATATAGTCTATAGATTTTTTGTGATCATGAATTCCATAAAAAAAATAACCAAAATTTTTCATGGACGTCCGTTAAAACCTTAGTAATGGATCCAGTTCATCCTTAGGGGTAAACAATTGCATTTTCTAGTTCAAACAAGCCCAAAATTAGGTAAATCCAGATTTTGTCGATTTTTGTGTGCTATAATCCATGAATGTTTTGTGATCTTGAATTCCAAAACAAAATGGTCCAAATGTTTTGTTGACGTCAATTAAGAAATGGGTAATGGAGCCAGTTCGTCCGTTGGGGTAAAATGACCGCAATTTAAAGCTCAAACGATCCCCAATAAAGGTAAACCCAGATTTTGCCGATTTTCGTATGATATAGTCAATGGATTTTTTGTGATCCCGAATTCCAAACACAATGGCCGAAATTTTTCATGAACGTCTGTTAGTAATGGAGCAAGCTCGTCCCCTGCGGCAAACGAGAGCATTTTAAAGTTCAAATGTGCCCCAAAGCAGGTAAACCTACATTTTTCCGATATTCGTATGCTATAGTCCATGGATTGTTTGTGATCCAGAATTCCAAAAAAAAATGGCCAAAATTTTTCATGGACATCCGTTCAGACCTAAGTAATGGATCCAGTTCGTACCCAGGAAAAAATGGCCGCATTTTCAAGTTCAAATGAGCTCCAAAGAAGGTTAACATAGATTTTGCCAATTTTCGTGTGCTTTAGTTCATGCATTTTTTGTGACCATGAATTCCAAAAAAAATGGCCAAATTTTTTCATGAACGTTCGTTAAGACTTTAGTAATGGAGTCAGTTCGTCCCAAGGGGCAAACTGCCGCATTTCAAGTTCAAGCAATCCCCTAAGCAGGTAAGGCCAAATTTTTCCAATTTTTGTGTGCTATAGTCCATGGATTTTTTGTGATCCCGAATTCCAAAAAAATTGCCCAAATTTTTCATAGGTGTCTGTTCGTAATAGAGCAACCTCGACCCCAGGGGCAAGCCACCACATTTTAAAGTTCAAACGATCCCCAAAGTAGGTAAACCTAGATTTTATTGATTTTCGTATGCTCTAGTCCATTGATTTTTTGTGATCCAGAATTCCAAAAAAAATTGCCGAAATTTTTCATGGACATTCGTTAAGAACTTAGTAATAGAGCCAGTTCGTCCCCAGCAGCAATCAACCACATTTTTAAGTTCAAACGAAATAGAAAGGAGGTAAAACTAATTTTTACCAATTTTTGTGTACTATAGTATATGGATTTTTTGTTATCCCGAATTCCAAAAAAAGGCCAAAATTTTTCGTGGACATTTGTTAAGACCTTAGTAATGGAGCTAGTTCATCCTTAGGGTAACACATCTGCATGTTTTATAGTCCATGATTTATTTTTGATCTAGAATTCCAAAAAAAATGGCCAAAATATTTAATGGACATTTGTTAAGACCTTAGTAATGGAGTCAGTTCGTCCCTAGGGGCAAATGACCGCATTTTAAAGTTCAAACGATCCCGAAAGCAGGTAAACCCAATTTTTACTGATTTTCGTGTGACACAGTCCATGGATTTTTTGTTATCCCAAATTTTAAAAAAAAGGGCCGAAATTTTTTGTGGACACCTGTTTAGACATTAGTAATGGATCCTGTTCATCCATTGGGGAAAACATTTGCATTTTGAAGATCAAACGAGTCCTAAAGCAGCTAAACCCAGATTTAGCCAATTTTCGTGTGCATAGTCTATGAATTTTTTGTGATCCCCAATTCCAAAAAAAAAAGCCGAAATTTTTCATGACGTTTATTAAGACCTTAGTAATTGAGCTAGTTCGTCCTCAGAGGCAAGTGGCCGCATTTTCAAGTACAAACGAGCCTCTAGGCAGGTAAATATACATTTTACTGATTTTCGTGTGCCATAATCCATAGATATTTTGTGATCCCGAATTCCAAAAAAATAGCCAAAATTTTTCATGGACGTACATTAAGACATTAGAAATGGATCCAGTTTTTCCCAGGGGCAAACGACCGCATTTTTATGTTCAAATGATCCCGAAAGTAGGTAAACCCAAATTATGTCGATTTTCGCGTGCTATAGGTCCATGGATTTTTCGTGATCCCAAATTCCAAAAAAAAAATCGTAATTTTTCTTAGACATTCATAGAGACCTTAGTAATGGGACCAGTTAGTCCCCATGGGAAAATCGCTGCATTTTCAAGTACAAACGGTCGCATTTTCAAGTTCAAACGAGCCCCAAAGTAAGTAAACCCAGATTTTGCCGATTTTCGTGTGCTGTGGTTCATCGATTTTTTGTTATCCCTTATTAAAAAAAAATGGCCAAAAAGTTCATGGACGTGCATTAAGACCTTAGTAATTGAGCTAGTTCATCCCCGTGGGTAAACGACCGCATTTTCAAGTTAAAATGAGCCCTAAATCATGTAAACCCGGATTTTGCCAATTTTACTTATTTTTGTGTGTTATAGTCAATGGATATTTTGTGATTACAAATTCCAAAAAAATATAGCCGAAATTTTTCATGGACATCCATTAGGACCTTAGTAATGGATCCAATTCGTCCATAGGGGCAAACGACTGCATTTTCAAGTTCAAACATTCCCCAAATTAGGTAAATCCAGATTTTGCTGATTTTGGTGTGCTATAGTTCATGAATTTTTTGTGATCCCGAATTCCAAAAAAAATGGCTGAAATTTTTCATGGATGTCCGTTAAACCTTAATAATGGAGCCAGTTAGTCCCCAGGGCTAAACGACGGCATTTTCAAGTTCAAACGAGCCTCAAAGATGGCGAACCCAAATTTTGCTGATTTTCAAGTGCTATAGTCCATGGATTTTTTGTGATTCTAATTTCCTAAAAAATGGACGATTTTTTTCAAGGACGTCCGTTACGACCTTAGTAATGGATCCAGTTCATTCCTAGGGGTAAACTGATGCATTTTCAAGTTCAAACGAGCCCTAAAGCAAGTAAACCTAGATTATGCCGATTTTCTTGAAATATAGTTCATGGATTTTTTGTGTTCCCGAACTAAAAAAAAAATGGCCCAAATTTTTCATGCACATCAGTTAAACCTTAGTAATAGAGCCAGTTAGTCCCCAGGGGTAAATGACCGCAATTTCAAGTTCAAACAGGCCACAAAGCAGGTAAACCCAGATTTTGTCTATTCTCGAGTGTCATAGTCCATGAAATTTTTATGATCCCGAATTCCATAAAAATGGCCAAAATTTTTTGTGGACATCCGTTAAGACCTACGTAATGGAGCATGTTCATCCCTAGGGGAAAACGACAACATTTTCAAGTTGATGATCCCAAAAATAGGTAAACCTAGATTTTTTCGATTTTCGTGTGCTATAGTTTATGAATTTTTTGTGATCCCAAATTTGAAGAAAAAATGGACAAATTTTTGCATGGATGTCTGTTACGTCCTTAGTAATGGAGCTAGTTCATCCCAATGGACAAACAACCGCATTTTCAAGTTCAAACAGGCCCAAAAGCAGGTAAACCATGATTTTGCCAATTTTTGTATGCTATAGTCCATGGATTTATTGTGATCTCGAATTCCAATAAAAATTGCTAAAATTTTCCATGGACGTCCGTTATGACCTTAGTAATGAATCATATTTGTCCCTAGAGACAAACAATCGCATTTTGAAGTTCAAACGATACCCAAACCATGTAAGCCTAGATTTTGCCAATTTTCATGTGCTATAGTCGATGTAATTTTTGTGCTCCCGAATTCCAAAAATATGGCCAAAATTTTTCATGTACGTTCTTTAAGACCGTAGAAATGGATCCGTTTAACCAGTTCCAAATCATGTAAACCCATATTTTGCCGATTTTGTGTGCCATAGTCCATGCATTTTTTGTGATCACGAATTTAAAAAAATGGCCAATTTTTTTCATGAACTTTTAATAAGACCTTATTAATGGAGCCAGTTCGTCTCACCGGGCAAACGGCCGTATTTTCAACTTCAAACGATCCCCTTAGCAGGTAAACCCAGATTTTGTTGATTTTCGTGTGCTTCAGTCTATGGATTTTTTGTGATCCCGAATTCCAAAAAAAGAAGGCTGAAATTTTTTATGGACGTTTGTTAAGACCTTAGTAATGGAGTCAGCTCATCTTTAGGGGCAAACGGCCGTATTTTCAAGTTCAAATGAGCCCCGAAGAAGGTAAACCCAGATTTTACCTATTTTTGTGTGTTATATAGTCAATGGATTTTTTGTGATCCTAAATTCCAAAAAAAAGTCCAAAATTTTCATAGACGTCCGTTATAACCTTAGTAATGGAGCCAATTTGTCCCCAAGTGAAACCGGCCACATTTTCAAGTTCAAAAGTCCTCCAAAGCAGGTAAACCAAGATTTTTCTAATTTTTGTGTGCAATATAATCCATGGATATTTTGTGATCTTGAATTACAAAAAAAAATGGGCCGAAGTTTTTCATGGACGTTCGTTAAAACCTATGTAAAGGAGCCAGCTCGTCCCTAGGGGTAAACGCCACATTTTCATGTACAAATGATCTCAAAAAAGGTAAACCCAGATTTTGTCAATTTTCATGTGCTTTAGTACACAGATATTTTGTGATCTACAATTTAAAAAAAGTATGGCCGAATTTTTTGATGGACGTCCGTTATGACTTTAGTAATGAATCATGTTAATTCGTTGGGGAAAATGACCATATTTTCAAGTTCAAACGAGCCCCAAAGCAGGTAAACCCAGATATATCCAATTTTCGTGCGCTATAGTCCATGGATTTTTTGTGACCCCAAATTCCAAAAAAAATTGCCGAAATTTTTCATGAATGTTCTTTAACACATTTGAATGAAGCAGTTCATCCCCAGGGGAAAATGACCGCATTTTCAAGTTCAAGCGAGCCTCAAAGCAGGTAAACCCAGATTTTACCAATTTTCATGTACTATATTCCATTGATTTTTTGTGATCCCGAATTCCAGAAAAAAATGGCCAAAATTTTTCATGGCCGTCCGTTAATAATGAAACAAGTTCGTCCCCAGGGGCAAACGATTGCATTTTCAAGTTCAAACAAACACCAAAGTAGGTGAACACATATTTTATCGATTTTTGTGTGCAATCTATGAACTTTTTGTGATCCCGAATTACAAAAAAAAATTGGCCGAAATTTTTCCTAGACGTATGTTAAGACCTTAGTAATGGAGCCAATTCATCCCACGGGAAAACGACCGCATTTTAAAGTTCAAACAATCCACAAACAGGTAAACCCAGATTTTACCGTTTTTCATGTGGATTTTTTGTGATCCTGAATTCCATAAAAAAATGGTCGAAATTATTGATGAACGTCGGTTAAGACCTTAGTAATGGAGCTAGTCGTCCCCAGGGGTAAACAACCACATTTTAAAGTTCAAACGGGCCCAAAGCAGGTAAACCCTGATTCTGCCGATTTTCGTATGCTATTCGTCCATAAATATTTGTAATCCCTTATTCCAAAAAATAAATGGATGAAATTTTTCATCGACATACGTTACGAACTTAGTAATGGAGCCAGTTCGTACCCAGGGGCTAACGACCGCATTTTCAAGCTCAAAGGAGCTCCAAAGCAGGTAAACCTAGATTTTGCCAATTTTCATGTGAATTAGTCCATGGATTTTTTGTGATCTCGAATTCCAAAAAAAATGGCCAAAAATTTTCATGGACGTTCGTTAAGACTTTAGTAACGGATCCACTTCTTCCTTGGCAAACGGCCGCATTTTCAAGTTCAAACGATCCCCAAAGCACTTAAACCCATATTTTTTGCAGATTTTCGTGTGCTATAGTCTATGTATATTTTATGATCCCAAATTCCATGAAAATATGGCTTAAATTTTTCATGGACGTCCGTTAAGACCTTAATAATGGAGCCAGTTCGTCCCTAAGGGTGAACGCTTGCCTTTTTAAGATAAAACAGGCCCCAAAGCAGGTAACCCCAGATTTTGCCAATTTTCGTATGCTATAGTTCATGAATTATTTGTAACCCCAATTTCCAAATAAAATGGCCGAAATTTTTCATGGACGTCCGTTAAGACCTTAGTAATGGATCCAGTTCGTCCCATGAAAAAACGACTGCATTTTCAAGTTCGAACGAGCCCCAAACCTGTAAACACAGATTTTCCATTTTTCGTGTGCTTTAGTCCATACATTTTTTGTGAATGTGAATTCCAAGAAAAAAAAGGCAAAAGTTTTCATTGACGTCCGTTAAGACCTCAGTAATGGAGACAGTTCGTCCTAAGTGGCAAACGACCGCATTTTCAAGTTTGAACAAGCCCCAAATCAGGCAAACCTAGATTTTGCCGATTTTCGTGCTCGATAGTCCATGGATATTTTGTGATCCCGAATTTCAAAAAAAATGGCCAAAATATTTCATGAACATCTCTCAAGACCTTAGTAATGTAGCCAGTTCATCCCCAAGGGCATACGACCACATTTTCCAAATCAAACGAGCTCCAAAGCAGGTAAACCCAGATTTACCCAATTTTCGTGTGCTATAGTCCATGAATTTTTTGTGATCCCCAATTCCAAAAAACAAAATGGCCGAAATTTTTCTTGGATGTCCATTAGGACCTTAGCAATGGAGACAGTTCGTCCTCAGGGGCAAGCGGCCGCATTTTCAAGTACAAACTAGCCCAAAGCAGGTAAATATAGATTTTTTCACCGATTTTCGTATGCTATAGTCCATAGTTCTTTTGTGATCCTGAATTCCAAAAAAAATTAGCAATTTTTTTCATGGACGTCATTTAAGACCTTAGTAATGGAGCCAATTTTTCTCTAGGGGAAAATGACTGCATTTTAATGTTAAAACGAGCCTTAAAGCAGGTAAACCCAAATTTTGCCGATTTTTCTGTGCTATAGATATGGATTTTTTGTGTTCCCGAATTCCAAAAAAAATGGCCGAAATTTTTCTTGGAGGTCCGTAAAGACCTTAGTAATAGGTGCAATTAGCCCCCATGGGAAAACTGCTGCATTTTCAAGTTGAAACGAGCCCCAAATCAAGTAAACCCATATTTTGCCGATTTTTGTGTGTTATCATCTATTGATTTTTGATTTTTGGTGATCCCCAATTCATTAAGAAATTGTCAGTCCCCGAGCTACCCCCGAGATGCGGACACGAGACCTAGGACCACAAGTGATCCCAAGAAAACCATGCTAGCATTATCATGAGCATACTAAACATAATAAACTGATGCGGATACTAAATCATAAATAAATCTGAAAAGATGGGGAATACCCATACACTATAACTGAATATATCAAATCTGAAAGTTTAATACAAAAGAAATATCAAACTCAAAATACTAAGCTGAATCTAACTATGTCTGAAATAAGCCTCTAATATGACTAGAAATGTTGGGACATGCTCCAACTAGGTCTACCCAAACTGAAAGTAAAGACTAAAAGCAATAAAGATAAACATGTCACTAGTCCTCGAAGAATGATGACTCACCACTGATGCTGCTGAACTGAAGATCGGGAATTGATTTAAGCGTGAACTGGATGCTGAGAACCTGAACCTACATACGAGAAGATATAGCACACGTATGCGTCAGTACTTGAAAGGTACTGAGCATGCAGGATAGAGTAAAGCTGAACAAACATATAACTGAACAAAGCAAAAAAGTAATGAAATAATCTGAACATGATATAGATACTGAATACTGAGCTAACTGAATGTGATGACCAATTTCTAACATGATGACTGAATACTGAATGAACTGTAAATGTCGTCAATGCAATAGAGTCTGTCTAAATTGTAGGAGCTACTAATAACCGACATAAAACCACATGAGCTAAATGTGGAGTCCGATGTATACGCCCCATCGAGAGGACCCAATATACGCTTCCAGGGTATAAAGGCATGCTGGCGTGATCACTAAACTGAAGTTGCCCACAGAGGGGACTTACACCTACGTGGCTCGTAGTTCTGGGACTATATGGGTACGCTGAACCCTAGTCCAACTCGGTATTATGGTACTCCCAATGAATTAAGTAGTTAACTGGTTATGACTGAATTTCTGTAAATACTGGATAGCTCGAACTGAACATGCAAACTGAGAATGCAATAATTAATCTGATAATGATGCATTAATAACTAAGGCATGTATAACTGATACTGAAATATCTGACCTAGCATGTGTAGCTCAAGAACTAAAGAAATACATAGCTGTAAAATGAGCAATAACATAATAATCTGATTTGGAACATGTTAATAACTAATTCATGATGATCTGCTGTAATTCTAGAAACCCTAGGTCTATTCATAATTAGGGAATCAAGAATCTGACTGAATTTTAGGGACCCAATGGGGGAAAGGAACCCACTAGTGAAATCCGACATACCTGGTGATGAATTCCACAGAGAAATCTTTCAATTTCGAGGCTGGAACTGAAGGAAACTTGCTGCATTCTTGAACTAGGGTTCTTCACCTCTTTTATCCTCTTAGCATTCTAATTCTTCTAAGTTTGATTAATGATTTGACTTAGGTAAGTTCTAGTTATGTTTCTAGGCTTAAACTGATTCAAATCTCATGATTTAAGGTTTAAACGACGTATCTTAGGCGTTAAACGAAATAGGAAAAGACCAAAAGACCCCTGAATTAACTGCTGTCGGAGTGATCGACTGATTAGACGTACGATCCGTCAATCAATTGACGGTCCGTCGATTGGGTTCTTAGGTCGAGTCTTCCCTACAGGGCTTCACTAAAACGAGCATAACTTTTTTACTCGGAGGTCGGAATTAAGCAAACTCGGTGGCGTTGGAAAGATAATTCAATTATCTATCATATCATAGGTCATGGGACACAAAATTCATTTTGTGCTAAAAGTTATGACCATCTGCAGTTGACCCATCAATAATTTTCAGCTAACTGGATGTTGACCCTAACTTACGGTCAGACCTACGGACCGTGGATCGATTGACGGTCCGTGTTGGTCGACCGTAGTTTGTGTCAGACGCTGTGTAAGGGAAGTCTCGATCCGTGGACACAGACCACGGACCGTGGTCTGATCTACGGACCGTGGGTCTGTCTGTGAGTGGAGACTTAGCCGATTTTTCTGAGCTTGGCTGGGGAATGGTTGCAGTGGCGAACCACAGACCACCAGCATAGGCCGTGGTCTGACCTACGGTCCGTGGATAGTGACCGTAAGTTGTACCTGCAACTTCTCAAAATCTGCATTTTTGGTCTGTTTCGAATATGAGGTTTTACATTATCTCCCTCTTGAGAACATTCGTCCTCGAATGAAGACTAAACTAGCTGAAATGGAATCCTTACTACTAAACATTGAGAATTGAATTTCTAACTGAACTGAGTTCAATGGACATGCAAATACGCTGAAAATACAAGTACAAACTGAAGGAACATGAATCTAAGACTGAATTTACGCATGAATGACTGAAAAACAGAAGAGGAACTATTACCTCAAGCTGGAATGGAATCGGAAGGAAAGAGGTCAGGATACTTGGACTTCATGGCTGCTTCTGCTTCCCAAGTAGCTCTCTCTACAGACTAACTGCTCCACAAAACCTTGACTGAAGCGACTTCTGTGTTCCTCAACCCTCTAACTTGACGATAGAGAATCTCAACTGGTACATCCTCATAAGAAAGGCTATATTTCACGGCCATACACTCTAATGGCACTATGGATGCTGGATCACCCATACACTTCTTCAAAAGAAAAATGTGAAAGACTGGATGCACTGCTGCTAAGTCTACTGGCAACTCTAACTCGTAAGCCACTTTACTAATCCTTTTCAAGATCCGGTAAGGGCCTACATATCTGGGACTGAGCTTTCCTTTCTTGCCAAATCTCATCACCCCCTTCATAGGTGACACTTTCAGGAAAACCCAATCATCAACTTGGAACTCTAGTTCCTTCCTTCTCACATCTGCATAAGACTTCTGGCGACTCTGAGCAGTCTTAAGTCTATCTCTAATGAGTTGCACTTTCTCCATAGCATCAAGGACCGAATCTGGTCCTATCAAAGCTGCTTCACCTACTTCAAACCAACCAACTGGAGATCTACATCTACGCCCATACA
>JAJOOF010004349.1:0-16953 GCA_029582545.1 Solanum lignicaule | reverse complement strand
TGAATTTTTTTCCAAAAATGACTACTTCCAATTTCAAGCTTCTTCATATTCATTTTAAATTGTCGGAGTTACACAATTAAAACGAAATTACATATAAACCCCTCATAGAACCTCATTATAAAGTCAACACAAAGTCATAGGCTCTTGCTTAACCTATCATTTTTTTTTCGAGTCGTTACAGGGGTACCCCTTGGTCGTGACAACTACAATAAAATTAGTTCACAAAAACACTTCAATAAAAAAATTCTAAACACCACTCCCCGACAGCGGCACCATTTTTTATAACGCTCAACTACACTTCTTCCAATTCTAAGTATATGTGCTCGCTAACCAGTATAAATCCAAATAAGAGTTGGGGTCGATCCCACAGGGAGTGGTACAGTAAAGAATTCAACTATGAAATAAAAAAGTGTGCTAAAGTAAAGATTGCACAACATATATTAAATCACGAAGTTTTAGTGATTAATATGAAATTGGGGGATTTTAATAACCAATTCATGACAAGGAACAACTAACATAAGAATTATACAATTAGAGATTGGACCTTAGAAATGTGATCAATCAAATGCTAATTTCACTTAATGGGTAGTTACTAATTGCTTCTAAGTTGTTAAATCTCAATGGGTAGGATAGGTTTTGAATAAAATAACAATCTCTCGATCAACTATCATGTTTTAAGTGAGTTCTCTCGAACCTCAACAAGCTTAACACTACCAAACAACCCAATTCCTTAATCAACCCCACTTTCTCAAATTGGGTTTGTAAAGATACGAATCAATACAACTATCAAGCATTCACTCTACTCGAATACCTCTTTCTCAAGAAAGCATAGAGAGCTAAGCTAAAACTGAATTTGCAACTTCGGTTAATCAATTAAAACACAAACAAACAATTGAACCCATTTCAAAACAACATTAAATTCAGAAATTAATAACACCATTAGCTAATTAATGCATTCGACTACATGATCACACCCGAATTCTTAAGCCGTCATTGCTGCATATCAACATGTTAGCATCAGTTATGAGCATAAAGTAGGCATTGAAGACACTAATTCATTGAATAATAAGTCCTAAATGAGTCAAAATTCCTGACTCATCACTTTCTCCCAATAGGGAGATGGGGTGCTTCGATATCAAGGTTGTTTATTTGTTCCCAATGTATCGACTTGAGAGAGAAAATATTATCAAAGGCCCATAGTTCCTGATATTACATTCACCCAGGAGCCACCAATATGTACCTTGACTTACAGGATTTCTCTTGGTGGAATGGGATGAAGAAGGATATTGCGGAAATTTGTGGCAATTTGTGGCAAAGTGTTCTAATTGCCACCAAATGAAAGTTGAGCACCAAAAGACGAGAGGTTTTTCCCAAGATATTAGTATTCCAACTTGGAAATAGGAAGATTTGAATATGGACTTAATTGTTGGTTTACCCCGCACCTAGTGACAACATGACTCGATTTGGGTTATTGTGGATCGTATGATGAGGTCATCTCATTTCATCACTGTCAAGGTTTCTTATTCAGTGGAAGACTATACTAAGTTATATCAAAGGGAGATGATTTGTCACGCCCTGAAGCTACCCCCTAGACGCAATGCGATGCTTAGTGTTACAAGTGACCCCAAGCTAAACCATCACATGGCATATCTATACAAGTTAAATTAAAACATGCACTATGCGGAAGCTAAAAATAGTTCAATATCAGAAATAGGGAAAAAGCCTAAAATATTTGAATATATAAAAATATATGAAGAATATAATTATGAATGATAACAACACTAACAACTCAAGCTGAATCTAATCTATGTCTGGAAGCCTTTAACTAATCCAAGTTGTTGGGACATGCCCCCAACTAAATCTTCAACTCTGAAACTGAAAAGTATATACTGAAAAGTAAGGCATGTCTATCGTTCTAGAACTATGAGGACTCACCATTGAAGCTGCTGAGTACGGATTGGAAGTCGATCTAAGTGTGATCTGAATGCTGAGCACCTGAACATACATCATACAGTAGCACAATAGTAAGCGTTAGTACTTTGAATGTACTGAGCATGCGGGATATTTGCTACGCTGAACAATGTAGAAATTGAACATGGAAATAGATATACTGAAGCATAATTGAAAGCTAAGCTGGATAAAATGAACAAGTTCTAATCACGAAGATGTAACATGTTGAACTGAATACTGGAATAATACTGAATACATGGTCAATGCAACATGAATCTGACTGTGGGAGATTTTATTAACCGACATACCCCAAGCTGAGCTAACTACGGGGATAACCTGTAACCCTAGATGGAGGGGTGTTTATACCTTGCCAAGGGCACGAACAAGTCTGACATGGATCCACTAACTGATGTCCAGTGGATCATTTGTAGGAATACCTTTTAGGGTTCTTTTCTTCTTCTTATTTGGGTTAGCCACTATTGCTTAATTCTAGTTCTTGGTGTATTCTTGGGAATTAACTTGCAAGCATTAGCAATTTGATTTCCTAATTTCGGTTTATAATAATTCTTGCTTTGAATTTCAATTGGAGATTATGGGTTTCTTTTATTCATTACGTAAGTTCATGAATTATTCTTCTAACAATATGAATTGTGTTCTTGCTAGTATAGGTAACTAAATCCACAACTAGGGAACCATGAGTGATTAACAAAGTATGAATAGTAACTAAGTAATACACTAGAAAATGATTGCTATTACTAGGATTACCGCGTTATGAGCTTATGGGGAACACATACACCCTAGATACTTTCTCTCATTGATAACAACTAAAGTTCGAATCTTGTTCAGTTGCTCTCTAAACAACAGTTAGTTATTTGTTACACAAAATCCCCCTCCCCTTTACTTACTTGTCTCGGAAATACGTCGACCAAACAAATATAATTGTAAGTTAAAGTTTAGTCTGAACCATATTCCTGGTGGGATCGACCCCAACCTACAAGTTGGGTTCTTTACTTGATAACGATCACTTATACTTCTCTATGGAGGTGTAATTTGAGCATATCAAATTTTGGCGCCACTGCCAGGGAATAAGGCTTTTAGATTAAACTAACTACATTATTGAACTTTAGTCAATTATTTCCCGAGTTAACATTTTTTGTTTTTTTTCTATAGGTTTCAACTCTAGTGTATGCCAAGTACACGAAGTCGAGGCGAACCCTTGACCCCTTACGATCCTCAACTAAGAAAGACTTTGAGAAAAATGGCAAATCTAAGGTTACACAATAATCCAATCAGAGAGGGTCAAGGAGATGGAACCGACTAACTAAGGTGTATTTGTCGTGCCGCGACGTTAAATTAAGCGCTTATTGGGAGGCAACCCAATTAGTAGTGTAACTTCTTAATTTATTTTATTTTATTAGTGTCACTTTATTCTTCTTTTGATTTTGTTTTTTTTTGCAGATTAGGGGTGACGCCCCTTGATGAAAATAAAGAAAACATGTTACTAGTTAGGCCTAAAGGCCTCAGGGAGTTTTCCTAACCTTGGTTTTAAATTTTATTTAATGCTTTGGGGACATAACATATTTTTAAGTATGGGGTGGAGGACTGAATTCCTAGTTTTTACTGTTTTATTGAGTTTTTTTTAGGATGGGTTCCTTGGCTTTTGTTTTCGGTGCTTTTCTTGAGAATAGTCCCTTTGAACCAAGTGTCTTTTTTTTTTTAGGAATAAGTTTTCTTTTAATTCTTTTGTAGAGAAAAGAAAAGACCCTTTTGAGTGGTATGATACTTGCTATTTATGCCTAATTTTTTAGTAGCACTTTCTTGTGAATGCTTGATTGATAGTGCAATTGCAAACTCTTTGACATCTAGGTCCATGGTTGTGACTTTGTATATAACTTATTTTATTTTGTAGTTTGTTATGATCTTGTCTCTCTTAGAAGTGGAATTGATTCATCTTGATTGATACTTGAGCCAAGTGTGGTGAGAATTTGTTTATTCCATGTTTTGCATCTTAGTCTAGAACTTGCCCTGCATGTTATTGAAGCTAAATAAAGAGTGTTGCCTTGTTTAAGAGATGAAAATAGGCTTTCTTTGATTTGTCTGGTAAATTTTAGCTTTTTCAGATATTATATCACTAGTTAACCTTTTTGAGCCTTTTAGCCTATATCTTTTTGTAAACCACATGATTGAGCCGAATCCCTTTTTATTGATTCCATAATTCTATTTGATCCAAAAAGAAATCCTTAATGCACTATGTTAAGGAAAAAAAAGGTTGAAAACATTGGTGGAAGAAAAAAAAAGGATGAAAATGCTTGATGTGTGAAGAATGAAGAAAAGTGTGAAATTTCTGTTTTGGCCCTGGTCCCTTGTGGATATTGTGCACCTCAACCAAGCCTTAAAAATTTAAGTAGAGGGTGGCTAATTCAGAAGTATGCTTAAAACATTGGTTCTAGTCCTACAAAGGATATTGTGTACCTCACTTGAGTTGAGGGTGGCTAGTGCAAAACCTCTGGAAAAAAAACGATTGAAGCATTCTTGAGTTGATGAGCATTACTTGTGAAATAATTGTTGAAGAGATGGCTAAAAATAAAGAGAAGAAAATATTGGGTGATGAAGTCTAAAATTGCAAAGTGCTTAAGGAAGTGTAAGTCACTATTATATAGTTTTCCTACCCGTCCCCTAGCCTACATTACAACCCGTTAACGTCCTATTTGATTCTATTCAAGCATGCTAAATTAGTGGAGATGTACATAATGGGCAAGCTTATGGTTCTTTGTGCATACATGTGAATTTTATTTGTGAGTGTGAGAGTTGTTCTTGATATAAAGTCCTTAATTTATATTCAGTCTTTTTAATTGAGTGTGTGGACTATTTCTTTTTGTGAGGGCACTTGTTTTATGATAGATAGGTGATTTTATTAGCTTTCTCTGATGAGAGTAGGTAATCAAGCTCAAATTTGATGAGTTCAAAGTCCTTCCTTGAGGTTAGGAAGTTAGAGGTTTGTTGTTTATTTGGATGTCTTGCATAATGATTGAAAAGTCTACGTGATGTTTTGAAATTGGTATATGGCCTAATTGTTTGTATTAACCAAAGTGATGGCATTCCTATTTTAATTTTTTGAGATGAGCTTTAGTGTTTGCTCGAGGACGAACAAAAGTTTAAGTGTGGGGTGTTGATGTGAAGCCAAAATACATATTTTTAATCATTATTTGCCTCACATTTATTAATTATTTTTTTCCTTTTTGAGCTTGAATTTTATGGATTGTGCTAAATAGTATATTTTATTTGTAGGATTAACTTGGTGGAAAAATGAAGAAGTTTGAAGCTAAAACGAATTAAAGATGGAAGGTTGAAGAAGGAAATCAAGTAGACAACTTAATGAATTAAATTTAATATAATAATACACAAATATATAAGGTGCATATTTGCTGCAAATTGCGTATTGCAAAAGGAAACTTCCTCGTGGCAATTGATGAAGCCAATCAAAGTTGGAATTGGAATTGGAAACTGCCACATGAAGGCCCCTCAAATAATTTGAGGCGGTTTCACGCGGACAGCTTCACGGAAATTAAATAGGAATCCAATTCCTTTTGGTTTTGGGCTCCTAATTTAATTTGGAGTCACTTATTTTATTTAGGTTTTCTATATCGTATAAGTAGTCCATAGAAATAATTATTTTTTGGGAATCATTTATAGGAATACTTTTTAGGGGTCTTTTCTTCTTCTTATTTGGGTTAGCCACTATTGTTTAACTCTAGTTCTTGGGAATTAACTTGCAAACATTAGCAATTTGATTTCCTAATTTCCGTTTATAAAGATTCTTGCTTTGAATTTCAATTGGAGATTAAGGGTTTCTTCTCTTCATTATGTAAGTTCATGAATTAATCTTCTAACAATATGAATTGTGTTCTTGCTAGTATGGGTAACTAAATCCACAACTAGGGTTGTGGGAACCATGAGCGATTAACAAAGTAAGAATAGTAACTAAGTAATACACTAGGAAAGGATTGCTATTACTAGGATTACCGCGTTATGAGCTTATGGGGAACACATACACCCTAGTTACTTTCTCTCATTGATAACAACTAAAGTTCGAATCTTGTTCAATTGCTCTCTAAACAATTAGTTATTTGTTACACAACCCCCCCCCCCCTTTACTTACTTGTCTCGGAAATACGTTGACTAAACGAATATAATTGTAAGTTAAAGTTAAGTCTAAACCATATTCCTCGTGGGATCGACCCCAACCTAGAAGTTGAGTTCTTTACTTGATAACGATTGCTTATACTTATTTAGGGAGGTGTAATTTCAGCGTATCAAATTTTAGGATACGCTCAAATTACACCTCCCTAAAGAAGTATAAGTGATAGTTATCAAGTAAAGAACCCAACTTGTAGGTTAGGGTCGATCCCGCGAGGAATATGGTTTAGACTTAACTTTAACTTACAATTACATTCGTTTAGTCAACATATTTCCGAGACAAGTAAGTAAAGTGGGGGGGGGAGTGTGTAACAAATAACTAATCGTTGTTTAGAGAGCAAGTGAGCAAGATTCGAACTTTAGTTGTTATCAATGAGGGAAAGTAACTAGGGTGTATGTGTTCCCCATAAGCTCATAACACGGTAATCCTAGTAATAGCAATCCTTTCCTAGTATATTACTTGCAAAGTGGTAAGTTATGTATCCCTAAATCCTTGGTCCGGCAAATAGAGAATTTCACCCCGCACCTTGGTCCGGCTACGTGTGTATAATTTACTAACCCTTACCTTTACCTCATATTAGACATCACATCAATGTATGACTTAGTTTTCACCCTCACACCAATTGACATTAGACTATTAGATAGTATCACACTAAATCTATGTTGATAATTCCTTTCTTATTAACTACTTCCTTGGTCCGGCAAGTAGCAACAAGGCGAGTTCTAACGTTTGCAACCGTTAAAAAGACTTCTAAACGAAAGAATTATCAATGCAACAACACTATTCAAGAATTACTTTGTTACTATTCATAGTTTGTTAATCGTTCATGGTTCCCACAACCCTAGTGTGGATTTAGTTACCCATACTAGAAAGAACACAATTCATAGTTGTATAAGAAGAATTCATGAACTTACTATTAGAGTAGAAGAAATCCTAAAACCCAACTTGAATTGCAAAGTTAAAATCTTCAAAACGAACATAGGAAATCAAGAATTGCTCAAGTTGCAAAATTAATTTCCCAAGCCAAAAACTAGAACTAAAATAATAATCTCTCACCCCTAAAAATGAGGTTTACATACCCTATTTATAGAAAACATAGTTTTAAACAAAAAGGAAACGAAATAAGAAAATAAAGTTTCTAGACGCGGTTTCGATCTACGACACTGACCTATGAACCGTGGACTGACCTACGGTCCGTAGGTCCCTTCCGTGGTTTGGGACTTAGGCATTCTTCCAAAGCTTAAAATCTTCAACTCTCAGTAACGATTGGCTGATCAGCAGGACGGACCGTGACTCGATCCACGGTCCCTGGATCCTCCTTCATAGCTCCATACTTAAACTTTTGAAATCAGGTATTGGAACCCCTTTCTCTGAATCATTTGACGGACCTGAAGGACGGTCCGTAGGTCGACCTATGGTCCGTCGTTTGTAACCTTGGTTCCACACTTGGTCAAGAATTCACTGATTTTCCTTCAAGCCATGCATGTCCATATACGCCTACCACCTACGGACCGTGACTGGACCAATAGTCCGTAGGTCACATCCGTAGATTCCCTTTTCTGTAACATTCTTCAATTGTGTCTCTCAACTTCCACGTCCAAACTTATTTCCTGCAAACGAGATAAAAACACATTAGTTCCAATAAAAAATGGCTCTAGACACATACAACTCTTAAGTGAAATGTATTAAAAATACTGTAAATTCACGGTATATTAGCACCCTCAACTTAAACTCGTTGTTTTGTCCTCAAGTGACACACTAAGACTCTAAACGACATCTGCGTAGAAGCAGACATTCAAGCATAAGCAATCACATGGCTTTCTATCCCGCCTCCCTATTTGAGTGCAAATCTTTTCTCTTAGACTCAACAAGCTAACTCATGCGGATCAAGATATGACACAGATCGACCAATAGACACACAACAGACACTGTTTCACTATCACCAAGGTACCAACTCTCCGACAATGTAACTAGTGCCCTTACTTCAAACGAAATCCCTTTTTCACACAATGAATATAATTTTGAGTACAAGGATTCATTCAACAGTCACGCTCAGAAGTAACTTCAAGTACAGTTAGTTCTCAATACCATAGGCTTGCCCTTATTTTCACTGCTTAGACTCTCCAAACTAGTTGCTAGGATCACTATAGGACTTTCTTAGCTTGTAACGTAGGCTCAGGGTCAGGTGTGGTACATTTGGATACTTTTTAGTGACTTTCTGCCCTCCTTGACATTACATTGGCTATTTACCTCTTTCTTGACCTATTTTTGGCATCTTTTCATTTCACTTTCTTTCCCTTACTCTTTGCAACATGGATGTGACTTTTGATTTTTTGACTCTTATTTTGCACTTTATTCTTTTTCTTTCACTTATTTTTCTTTTGTTTCTTTCAACATTTTTTTTCTCTTTTGATTCTTTTTGCACAAAGTCACATCCTCTTTCTTTTTCTCTTTTCATCATACAACTCTTTTCATACCCTTTTTTTCATTTGGTTTCCTCTTTCATAGACACCCTCAACTTATGTATTTTGCATTAGTTGAGGTGCACAATGTTCGATGTCGGACCAGGGCCAAGATCAAGGTCACTTTTGACTTAGCCACCCTTAACTTAGGCTTTTGACCTAAGTGAAGGTGCACATGTCCAAGGAGGGACCGGGGCCAAGACAATATTTTAAGGGAAGTTGAGTTCGGTGAATCAAACGAAATGGTCAATTTTAGGCTCAAATATTTGGATCAAAAGGAAGTAATGCTACCATTTGGTTAGATCATTTTAGGTTTAAGTGGACTAATTTGAACAATGGCCTATGATCACTTGCCAACTTCTAGCCTCGATTATCCTAGCAGGACCAACGAGGCAAGTTCTAGATTAGCACAAAACTGTCTGAACATTCAACTATCCTCACACACTCTTGGCACCTTGTTTCATTAACAGATTATCAGATTACCCAGTTCACGTTTTAGCCTAAGTCATGAGATCAAATTGGTTCTTTATCATGTCATACTCAGAGCCAACACATTCAACTCATTCTAGCCTACAAATTTTAGCACATATCACAAGTTTTGAAGGGTATCAATTTTTTTATTCATTATTCCATAATGCTTTATTTTATTTTTCATGCTTCCACACACAATCCTAACACATGCCAGTTCAACATAAATTAAAACAGTCTCTTGAGGTAAAAGAACACAGGCAAGAAAACATCAAGAGAGTACTATGAGTTAGGTTTACTCAGACTTCACCCTATCACTCATAATCCGTTTACCCCACCCCCAACAAAAGAAAGTGCTACTGTCCTGAAAGCACACAAAAAAAGCAATAAAAAGTAGGGTGAAGGTGAAGCAAACTTGTGGCGCAAATGCGCCGAAGAACTCAACAAGCAGGTGGGTCTGGTTTCCCGGAGCCCGCTGGATCAACATGGGGAACGCCATCAGTAGTGCTCCCATCTATCATCGCAGCACCATCAGTAGTGCTCACATCATATCTCATAGCGGCAACAGCCTCAATAGCGGGAATAGAACTCGAGACCCTAATAGCAACCTCTGCTGGTGCACCTCCTCATCCACAATAGAAGCTCTACTAGCTTGCGTAGTCTGCTGGCGCTCCCTCTTATTTGCCCTCGCATCCTTAGTGGCATCAAAAGTGTGGGTAGAATGGTGCCTCTTCCCTCGGGCACGGGTGGATTCGGACTGCAATGTGTCCTCACTGTAAAGAGCATCTAAAACCATCTCATCTACCGGTGCGGTAGGTGCAGACTCTGGCACATCCATGGATGGAGCTAGGATGGAATTAAGATCGGCCCGGATACTATCCAACTCAGTCTAGAAAGAGAAGATATCTGTGGTGGGGTCTGGGCTCGAGGACTCTCAACTCAAAGGCGTCCCGGCGCTTATTAATGGCCAGGACCTTCAGGTCCATCATGTGCCCCATCCTGGTCTCAAACTCTGATATAGACCACTATATCCAAGGCTTCATATGCTGAAACAGTGTGGCCATTTTTGCTTTTAATTTTTGAACACGGGAAAGAGGCATGACAACGGATCCTGACGAGGGGGTGGCTCTGGATGAGCTAGGGGCCCGACTGGCGGCCTGAGATGGGGAGGCCGGGGTATCATCAGTAGTGGCTGGATGTGCGGTGTCTGTACCCTGTATCTGCTCCACATCAGCAACCAAATCTACACCTAATGGCGGCACCTCAACCCATATGTTGGCCTCATCCCTGATCAGGCCGATGTCTAATATTTTGGTTGCCTGTACCAGCTTGTCACAGTGACAAATGGGTACCCCAGCATCTCTGCACAACTGAAAGATAAGGTATGGAAAAGGTAGAGTGGTGGTAGTCTGAAATGCCCGCTCATGGATCTTCGCAAGCAGTATGCGGGCGAAGTCTATCTCAAACCCAGCTACCAAGGTCGCAACCATAACCACTCGATCCCACGTCAGCGCATTGTCTGCCTGAGTAGGAGACACCCTGTTTCACACTAATAACCAGAAGAACTTGGCCACAAAATTCAAAGTGGCCTTTTTGATGCTTATTTGTTGTGTGCTCACCCACTCGGGGCGCTCTCCGTCAGTAGCGATGTGATTGGCCAGCCAATGTAATATGGCCTCCCTTTGCTCTGTATTCTGTTGGAACTCCCTGCTCCGCACAATATCCCACCTATAGTCAAATTTGGCTGTGTTGAGTGTCGAAGTGCGGGCTGGACCGTAGAGGAACTAGTGGATGGTGTTCTCAGATATGTCCATAAAGAACCCCCGGACTAGTCTGGCTGTGAGTGGTGCCTGGGCTACAGGCTTGGCCCGTTTATAGATAGAGCCTCGGAGGGTGGCAGCGTAGGAGGCATAAAACTTCCTCACGATCTCCTCGCTATATACCCCCAGGTTCCGGGCCATCCACTCACATTTATGCTTTTGGAAGAGCCGATGGATGTCGGGCATGGTATGCAGGCTACCTGTGAGTACCTTGCACTCCTCGTTGATCAACCTAGCCATATTCCCCTTTTCATTTATCATCTTGGCATCCCTGTATATTTGCCACTGGCCCTCAACACACCATCTATTAGGCTCCTCAGCAACCGGAGCAGGGTCGGTATTTGGTGGCACTGAAAATTCACCTACAATGTCCTCCTCAGAAGAGGAGGCATTAACGCCAGCCGAACTAGAGCCATGGGAAGAGCCGGAGCCTGAACCTAATGAAGAAGGGAACTCAGAGTCAGGAGACAGTGAGCACATCAGTAATCACCTACCAGGTTTGATTCCGGGTAGTACGAGGTGCAGTTGGGGATGTCCTCGTAATAGGTGGGACATAGGAGAGATCTTTCTCCGCATCAATATCTTCATAATAAGCCGCAAGGTTGGTGCAACCGACTTTGACTTGCCCTTTGCGGCATAGATCGGAGCTTTCTTGGTAGCCATGGTACCTGTGGAGGCTTAGTTAGTACCAAAATAGACCAATGACACACTCGAAATTTTTTTAGACAAAAGAACGAACCAAAACAAAAACTAAAAAAATTTCAGACAGTAGCTTCAGTGGCCACCTACGGTCCGTGGGTACCCTCCGTAGGTCAGATGTCCCAAAAAGTTGGGCTCTGATAGGAACCACGAATGTACAGAATGGTCCGTAGGTTGACCTACAGACCGTAGTCCATCTCTGTGGTTCCAAACTTAGTGGATTTCATGTATGTGAAGACCTACGGGCCCTATCTATGGTCCGTAGGTTGACCTACGATCCATAGACGGGGTCTCGTAGGTTGGATCTATGCCAGGTTTTTGACATTTTCACAATTAAAAATCAAGTTCATTCATCAATTCATTCAATCCTAGGTCCATTCATGCATTTCAACATATAAACAAGATAGTTCATCATCCTTAGGGTTTCGATTCCACGCAATTTAACTAATTATTCAACTGATATGGGAAACCCTAAGTCAGAACAGACACTTTAGACCATTTAACATGCTTTGTGCAATAATTAAAATTAACATGCACTCACATTCTATCGTCCCAGGGTGTTTCTAACATACAATTCATGAAGAACACATAAAATACCATACCCAAGGTCAAGATCCACTTCATGACTTTCAATAACAACAATGAACCATAATTCAAAGTTAAGGGGAAGCCGAGTACTTTTCAAGCAAAGGAAGTGGGTGATTGTGTGATGCTTTTAGACTCCAAAAACTTCTTACTAGCCTTAGACACCGAACCCAGACACTGGAAACTCTGGAAAATGGGAAATGAGGGAATTTGGGAGAGAGAGAAGTGATTTAGGAATTTGGGGAAATGTAAAGGGAGTGATTTGTGGGATTTAGGAGTAATATGGAGGGATTTTAGGAGAGGAGGGGTTGAATAACGGTTGGGAGAGAGTTTGGGTAATGGGCGGGTTTTAAAATGAAGGGTTTTATTTGAATAGATGTCTGGGTCGGGTCAGGTGAAACTAGGGTTTGGACCCACGAGACCCTGTCTACGGTCCGTGGGTCAACCTACGAACCGTAGATCGGGTCCGTAGGTCACTTTCACACTTAGAAAAATTAGAGATCTTACCTGGGATCTACGGACACCATCCATGGTCCGTGGATGGATCCACGGACCGTAGATGGGGTCCGTAGACCTCTGGACAACCCTTTTTCTGCATATTTTGCTTTTCATCCCTACACATGTAGCTACCGTTAGGCCTTTCTTTTTACATTTTTTGGACACTTTCTAGAAAAGGACCCTATGCTATATCTAGCCAACACTAAAACAAAAATAAAATACCAATCTAAAAATTACAGAAAGTCAACTAAACAAAGAAAACTCCTAAATCGAAAAGAAAAACCTATAATTGGCTAGATTGTACATCTTGGGTTGCCTCCCAAGCAGCACTTGATTTAATGTCTTGGCACGACGCTAGCCTCTTGATTACTCGGACCTCATCAAGATAGTAGGCCTCAGCCACCTCTTGCACATTCTCCTCTTTGCCCATGTAGACCTTGATCCTTTGCCCGTTTACCTTGAACCTTGTTCCCTCATTGTTCTCGAGCTCGACTGCTCCATGTGGGAACACTTGAGTGACTATGAATTGCCCGGTCCACCTGGACTTGAGCTTGCTAGGAAACAAGCGCAACCTATAGTTGAATAGAAGCACCAGATCACCCACAACAAATTCACACTTTTCGATCTTTTGATCATGATACTTCTTCATCTTCTCTTTGTACAAGGCTGAACTTTCATAATCTCTTAGGCAAAACTCATCAAACTCATTTAAGTCACTTACTCTCTGATTCGATACGGCGCCCCAATCCAAATTCAACTTCTTCAATGCCCACATAGCCTTATGCTCTAGCTCTACTGGCAAATGGCAAGACTTCCCATATACAAGTTGATAGGGGGACATACCTATGGGAGTCTTGAATGTGGTGCGATAGGCCCATAGAGCATCATCAAGCCTCATTGACCAATCAATTCTATTTGCATTCACAGTCTTAGCAAGAATTTGCTTGATTTCTCTATTGGACACTTCAACTTGCCCACTAGACTGCGGATGGTAAGGAGTGGCAACATTGTGGCGGACGCCATGTTTCTCAAGTAGCGCCTTGAACAACTTATTACAGAAGTGGGAACCTCCATTGCTGATAATAGCCCTAGGTGTACCAAATCTGGGGAAGATATTCTTTTTTAGGAATGCGATGACACTTTTACCTTCATTGTTGGAAAGTGCAATTGCTTCCACCCACTTTGACACGTAATCAACCGCAACAAGAATATACTTCATCACATCTGAACTCACAAATGGACCCATAAAATCAATGCCCTAAACATCAAACAACTCAATTACCAAGATCGGATTCATAGGTAGCTCTTGCCTCTTTGAAATTGCTTCTTCTCTTTGGCAACGATCACAAGACTTGGTGAAATCATGAGCATCTTGGTGGATGGTAGGCCAATAATACCTAGACTGCAAAATCTTATGCGCAGTCCGAATACCACTATGATGCCCACCAACAGACGATGAATGACACACCTTTAGTATACTCAACATTTCAACCTCGGGTACACAATGACGAATAATCCCATCAGCACAAATGCGGAACAAATAAGGCTCATCACAAAAGAAATTTTTCACATCATGCATAAACTTTTTCCGCTGGTGAAAAGACAATCTAATGGAACCAGATCACTTGCCAAGTAGTTAGCAAAGTCTGTGAACCAAGGAATTAGATCATGAGAAGCAGCCAATACCTGTTCGTCTGGAAAAGCATCATCAATTTCAGCCCCATCTCCTAGCTTGAGCATAGCCTCTTCCTCTAATCTGGACAAGTGATCGGCAACCTGATTTTCTATCCCCTTTCTATTTTTTACCTCAAAGTCAAACTCTTGCAGTAACAATACCCATCTAATCATCCTCGGTTTTGCATCCTTCTTAGCCATCAAATACCTCAATGCAGAATGGTCAGTATGCACTATGACCTTAGTACTAAGCAAGTAAGATCGAAATTTCTCGAATGCGAAAACCACCGCAAGGAGTTCCTGTTCAGTCACTGTATAGTTCCACTACACCATTTTAGTCCTAAGGCCACACTAAATCTAGACAACACTTATGAAGTGTTGCCAAAAATATTTTTGGGTACACTTTTAAAGTGTAGCTTTAGTTTTTAGCTTTTGGCAACGATAATATTGGCAACACTTGTAAAACGTGCTCTTTAATAGTATATGCTACACTTTATAAACGTTGTTAAATTATGATATAATTGACAACACCTATTTACACATATGACTACACTTTTAAGTATGCTATTTTTATAGTTCTAAAAACAACACTTTATAAGTGTGACCTTATATGTTTTCTAAAATATTTCCAATTTTTTCACTAAATTATTATATTCCCTCCTAAATATTTTACACCCTCCAATTTCTGAGTGGCCAATAAAAACAACACTCATAAAAGATGTTGTTTGCCCCAAATAAAAAAAACTAATATGTAGGTATCATTGTTGTTCATAAACTTTCTCATCATACATAGCTTCGCCAGAGTCTCATAAGAGCGTCTCTTCACCAGAATCAATACACTAAGAAACTGCCCAATCACATACATATATTTGAAGATTTTGTTCATAAACTTTCTCGTCGGCTTCTGCAAATGATTCCTATATGCAGGTATCATTGTTGCAAACCCTTTTCAGATCTATTCTAATTTTTTCTTCATGGGTTTTTTTATTTTTTTGTTTTTTTGATTGTTTGATGGAATTTGAAGTTTGTTAGGGTTTTTATGAGGTGAATTTAAGATTTGAACTGGGAACTGGGAATAGGTTATCTAATATGCTGGAAAATTGTAGAATAGTAGTCAATTTGCCTTTATTTAAGGGATTAATGGGGTTTCATTAAGATGGATTTTAAAATAAGTTAGGCTTTTATGAGCTAAATCTGTGAGTGGGACAAGGAATTGGTCACTGTACATTTCTCTCTTTTTTGATGACGGATGGTGAGTTTCCTACTTCTTCTACGCCTTCGTTTGGGAAAATGGAGAAATAGTTCGAAGAATTCTGACATTGTTTGGAGGAGTTGGGGAGTCTACTGAAGCGGATATGGGTTGTGGTGACTGAGATATATTCAGTCACTCGAATCATATATGCCAGCCTTATTCTCGTTCAAATGATTACCTTTTCATTTTATGTGTTTTTAAAATGTTAGATGCAATTTTAGATCTAAATAATCTTCACATTTTTCAGAATTTCGATTTCATTATATTAAATATAGTTTAAGCTTGTTGTCAATTTAAGGTTGCAAGGTATTCTGGAGTGGTACTGTAAATTGAGTTTTGAAAGGTTTCTGCTTCATTTTGTTTTCTTTTAGATTATCTATGACTATGTATGAGAAAGTTGCTTTTTAGTTTAAGGTAGCATGTACATGAAGAGCAAGCCAATATAGAAATATTTATCTGAAAGTTTGTATTTGAGGAAAGAGAGAGGCTCTTTCTCGAAGCACTGGCTCGAAAGGAACCTCAAGAGGTAGAAGAAGAAGAACGAAGGAGAGTGGAAGATGAGGAAGAAAAGGCCAAACAAATCCAGGTACACATAATTGGCGCCAAATGTACTTCCACATCCTCTTCTCTTTATTTATGTAGCAGTAAACTTTGAGTTATGTGGGTTGTGTATAATGTATTTACCTTATTGGTTGTAGCTGCTTATTTATGGGGTTAAATTGAAGGTTAATGGATGTTTGTACAATAGACATTGTGTGATGTGAAATAAAATTGAGGAAGTTATGAAATAAGTCAGAAGTTTACTAGCATTTTTGGTTATAAAAACTAATCTGAAGTGATTGAACCTCCCAATCCTTGTATGGTAGTCAATTCTAAAACAAGCAAACAAAATCTTGCATTTTTGGGGATTCGGATAATCTTTTTAGCAGTTGGAGACATTGTAGTGGATGCTTTCCAGAGACGTAAAAGAATGTTCTGGTTTGACAATGATCACAATGCAGAGAGAATGCACATAGGAGTTGGTCATTGGAGACAAATGGTCAAACAAACTATTCCAATTTAGTTCCATCTTTTGAATATGTCTACATAACAGAGTGGAAAATATAGCATATCATGTGCTTCTTTGACTGCATAAATTAGTTTGTGTTTTCCAGATTATTGATCTCAGCCTGCAGCTTACAATTGTTTCAAGTAGATGGCAGTGGTTTTAGTGTCACACTTTTTGTATCTTAAGTTAAACCTCCGAAATTGTATTACCATTATCTAGGAGAGTATATACCTATTTGCATAACTGACATAAAGGGACTTTTTGGAGTTTAGTTCCTTGCCTAATTACTAATTTACTTC
>JAJOOF010004348.1:0-26268 GCA_029582545.1 Solanum lignicaule | reverse complement strand
TGGAGCATGCTCTTCTGGCAACCAACCAGGAGAAACACTTTACCTTGGTTGGCACCTTGTTCCTCCAAATCTGCTTCCAAGGGCCAAGTTTACCACCTGGATACTCATTCACCTCCTTAATATATAGCTTGTTAACAGAAAGGCTTCCATCTCTAGAGTGTTTCCATATGATAGAATCTTTTTCTGCTGATAACCCATTAAAACCATTGAGAACATGTAATAGCTCAGCCACTCTCCCAATCTCCCAGTCATTTAAATGCCTTCTAAACACAATATTCCATCCATGAATAGACCATACCTCAGCCACTGTTTCTTCCGGATTGGTACACAAGGAAAATAGGTCAGGAAATAAGCCCATCAGTTTGTAGATTTATTAAGATCTCTGTAAGTATCTTTTTTTCTATTTTTTTTAATCTAACACTTTTTGATGGTGTCCAGCATGTCCTTAATGTTGAGGAATATGAATTTACCGGTCTCAAAAAAATATATATAGTAGAAACAATTTAACATCTTTTGTCCTTGTCTTCTAAGGTTAGCGGGAGTTTGAGTCCTTAAAGTTTGAATTATAGCATATAATCCCAATTAATTTTAACATTTTTAGGGTTCTCTAAAATAAAAAAGTAATGAGCAATACTAGTGTGTTTGGTATGACGGGAAATGTTTTCCTAGAAAATAAGTGAATATCCTACTTATTTCTAGTGTTTCGTTAGTAAGCAAAAATATTTTTGATGAAGAAGTAAGCAAAAGTATATTATCACAAGATCATTTATATGTAATCTAGCCAAATACTATGAAAGTAGGAGGGGGTGGGGTGTAGGGCCTCGGAGGCGGCGGGCTGTGGGATGGTCAAAGGGGTGGAGGTGGGGTCGTTGGGTGGGTTGGAAGGAGACAATGATCTCGTTTACCCTACTTCCATTAAGGAAGTTATTTTACTTGTTTTCCTAGAGGACATGTTATCCAAAATTTTGTCCAACCGAACATGCGAAAACTGGAAATGTTATCCTCCATACCAAACACACCCTTAAGTTCTCTATTTTGTTCCTGAGTTTCTAAACTCATGCTATCAGTACGTCTGACAACCAGATTGTTTAACATAAGGACGAAAAAGAAAGTAACTTTTGCCGTAGTCATCAAAGGTGTCCCTTTGGGCCGGCCTCAACTCAGGATGCAATACTCCGCAATTGGTTGTGTTTTGGCCTTGTAACTTACATTCAGAACAATACTAGGAAGATAGTTGTAGTGTAATTTGACAACCTTTGTATGAATAAGTCCCATAGCCTCAGGCCTCAGCCTTAATTTCCATTCTCACCGACTCTGGGAAACTAGATAATAGGTCCACCTGAATCTGGACTCTAGCACAACTAGGGCTGGTTCTACTAATGGTGGCCATATCTAAGTGAAGTGGTTTACCCACTGCTGAGGCTAATGTGAATAAAGATTCTTTTACAAAGAATGTAGGCAAAAGATTAGGAAACGAGATTCATGCCATAGCCTGCGTAGTTTATCTAGAGACTCTAAAAGTCGAATTATAGATTAGTAGGCGCATCTGAATATCTGATAAGCTATACCTTCTTATCCTTGATGTAGTATGCATGCTTGGAAAACAAATTGATTAAGTCTTCCAGAAGAGCACATCTAATAAGTATGTGCTTGTTGCGCAAAACTCTTATGCGACAAGTACCATTGATACCACACTACACAGGTATTCCTTTCCTTATATGTTCTATATCAGGCTAGCCGTACAAAAACTTACCAATCACTGCATATCGCAAGTGTTTGATAATGTTCATATGAGTAACTTCAGCTTCTGTTCATTAATCTACTAGAACACCATTGTCATATTCAACTTGTCTCAACGGAATAGGCTCAATAGTAGTATTTGTAGGTAAAACAGACCGATTCAGATTGTTTGGATTCAATAAAGCACCATAGTTTATGATGAGGTTGGGGATTGAGAATCTGTAGGAAACTTTAAATCAGGGTATGGCCCACCACCGGGACCGATGGAGTGGTGGCCAGCAGTGGAGGCATAAGTAAAGTTAGGTCAAAACAGTAGGCGTGGGATGAGAGAGAAAAGAATATTTTTTTCTCATATGACAGTCTTACAACATCCACATTACAACCAAATGAAAAGCCCTACTTGATCTTTACTAGAGAACTCCTATATTAGTGGATAGAACAAAATAAGCAAGCTTATGGTACTCTTCTGTGTGGCACAAGAATTTTTGCTGAGTGTGAGTGTCATTGTTCTTGAACATTCCCCTTCATTTTGCAATTTTTGGCTTGATACCTTTTGTGAATCTGGGGTAATCTGTTTGGTGAGGCATAGGGATTCCAGAGACGCAAGAGTTCACTGTGAACACGTGACTATGAGCAAGAAAAGATGGTGTTCAATTCTCTTGGTAGATCTAAGTCAAGTTTGCTGATAAACAAAGCTCTGAACTTATTTTGATATCCTTCAACTGTTGTTTTTCTTGGGTTCTTTGTTTTTGCTCGAGGACAAGCAATGGTTCAAGTGTGGGGGAGTTTGATAAGTCACATCTATATGTGTATTAATGCTTTTTCTCATATAAGAATTGTTGAGTTTTGAGTATTATATGATGTAATTCCTCACTATTTATGTTGTTTTAATGATAGGTGTGCAATGAAGGAGACAAGGAGAAAATACACAAGATTCAACCGAAAGAAATGCAAGAAATGAAAAAGAATTAGCTGAAGAAATATTGGATGCAAAACAGCCCGGATCGTCACAGCGGTCAAGTTTTGACCGCTGCGACACTCCTTCAGGAATTTGTAATCCAGCCATGACCATCGCAGTGGTGAAGTTTGGTCCTCACGACGGTGCGACTAGAATGCAGAATTTCAGCTCATCTATTTTAGCTCTGCGCAAGGGGGATATAGAAAGGGATTTTTGGAGGAAGCTAGGGCGGAGGGGACAGAACACATCTTTTGGATGAAAAGAGAGAAAAGGAACACAAAATTCCAAGTTTTGATGATAGTTTGAAGATTTATCACAAGTTTCTTCTTGGTTTTGATTCATCTTTTCTTCTATTCTCTTGAATCATGAACTTGTCAATGTTTAATATAGCAATGGTTGATTTTTCTCAATGTATGGAGCAAACTTTTTGTAGTTGAGTTAAGATGAAACCTATGGTTTGATTAGTGATTACTTCGTCTTTTTCTCATGTGTTCACTTGATTTCTTGAGGAGATATTAAATTATTAATCGTAACTTGTAAGAGATGATTGAGTTTCTCCACTGTTTAATTCGTTGTCAGACGTTCTATGGTTGTATATTAATTCTATTGCAAGAAAGAATTAGTAATTCAACTCTAGAAGTGTCACAAAGATATTGGAAAGAAATCAATATTTGTAAATCTATAGGGAATCATTGAACACTACCTTCATGTTTTATACTTTTTATTCTTTCTTTTCATTGTATATCCGAAGGGAGTATGATTATTAGAAGGGACAAGAAGGATTGAATGTATTCGCAAGAAACGTTCATACTATACGAAGGCTGGTGAAAGGTGACCAAAATCACTAATTATTCAACAGGTGGATTCGTACATGACTCATTCATCCTCTCTGAATTATATTTGTCTACTTGAAGTGTGCCATTACTCTTCCTTAGTTAATTAATTTATATAACAATCAAACTTCCTCAACTAACGGAATTCTCAAATAGTAATTAATCACTCTCAATTAGCATAAAATTATCCTAATCCTCGTGGGTTCGACCATCTTTGATACTATCTTTGACAAGCACGAGCTTTAGTTTTATATACTGGTTTTGTGCTCGCCAAAATTAATTCAGGTGAATTGTATATCAGCCTTTTCAAATATGAAATACTAATTTCCCTACACATTTCAAGAATCCTTCTCTTACTTTTCACAGATTTAATAAGTAATAAAGGCTATAGCTTCTTACCTCTGCCAGGCTGAATGTATGAGAAATGTTGACTGTAATCAAACCCTTAGACAACCAAGATAGAAGCTCCTTCAGAGAATCTCCAAGCACATTGGGTTGATGTATCTTATAGCTTCCCCAATACAGTCCATGAATTGTCCAGTTCTGAAAAACGAAAATTGTAGAAAAAATTATGCTATTACTATACAAGGAAAACAAATATGCTTTCTACTTTTTCTTTTGGTTTGTGGGGGGAGATAAACAGAGATTAAAAAAAAGTAAGAAAAGGGGTGACGGAGTAAACAGAGAAAAAAAGTAAGAAAAGTCAATTGTTGCTCATGCTGCTTGTATTATTAGTCTCCTGGATACGTGAAGTAGCTAGTTCATATAATGAAACAAAAGGTGGAGAGACCTCTGATGCAATTATTTAGGAGCAACATGTCTTAAAAGAAAGCAGTTACTTTTATATGTCTTGCCATCCTCTTGTGACAATACCGTGAATTTCGACTGTTAAGATTCTTTGAGATTGCGAAATGTTATGCTACTAGCATGTTTCAACATAGTAGATGTGGTCTGAATTATGACACAGTCTATATTGTGAACATGAATTTTGAACTTACTACTTGTATCGAAACTAATTAGTAGGTACAAGGAGCTAGTCGTGCCCACAACATGCTTAACTCAACTTAGCAGCCTTGGACATGTCTAATTCAGAGCTACACAATTTGACCAGCAGATTATCTCAATTGGGGCATGTACAAGTAAGAAGAATATACGGGACAAGATCTGTAAGATACTATACAGATGCTCCAATCTTCAACCCCATGATCAATTCTAAGAGATAAAACCTGGAAATTGGCTGCTATAAGAAATTATTCTCATTTTCTTCCATCTTTCTACCTCTTGCTACACCCTTCTCCTCTGTCCCATTCTGGTCCACTAGTTCTCTCTTCTTGCAGCCCTTTTCTCCAAACTTTCTTTCAGTATTCTCCCACTCCCACCAACCCTAAACCTCAATAAATATCATAATCACTGGTTCTTGCTGCTGCACTTTCTTATTGCTCCTGAAGTATTCAACCTTAATACTATGGAAAAACTTCAGCATCTGTTTCTCTCATCTATCTTTTTCTTCACCCAATAGAAGCTGCCTATGTTTGGGCATGTGCAAAGGAGGTGCACTGACGCCCCAGTGAGGAGGTGCGAGAGGCTGGTTGTAGGGGGTATCCGGAGGGGTAGAGGTAGCCAAAGAAGTATTCGGAAGAGGTGATTAGACAGCACTTGGCGCTGCTTCATATCGCCGAGGACATGACTCTAGATAGAAAGGAATGGAGGTCATGTATTAGGATAAAAGGTTAGTAGGGATAAATGTTGTCTTGCCGTGCGTAGGTTTAGGCTTGTTAGTGTTGTCATAGTACTAGTCGTACCTTTGTGGTTCTTGCCATATGTTGTGTATTGTGTTTCAATTATCACATATTTTACTACTGTTATTGTTTCTTTCTTGTAGACTTTACATTGCCTTTCTTATTAACGTCTATGCTTTCTTCATTGTTTTTTTTTTTTTACTTGGGTTTGATGCACTTGAGCCAAGGGTCTTTTGGAAACAACCTCTCTACCTCCTCGAGGTAGTGGTAAGATCCACGTACACTCTCCCCTTCCCAGACCCCACTTAGTGGGATTTCACTGGGTATGTTGTTGTTGTTGTAATAGAAGTTTCCTAGGAGCTAAAGCAACCTATTTTCCAAGTCCAGCATCACCTCTTGCCCAGCTGTAATTTAGAGGGTGTTTGGCGAAGCTTATAAGCTGGTTAAAATAGCTTATAAGCACATTGCTTATTTGCATCTAGTATACACTCAAACAAATTAAATCGGCAAAAGCCATAAGTTGGTCACTCCCAACTTATGGCTTTTTAGATTATAAGCACTTTTGGTTTGACTTTTGATCAAACGTTCTTCTATTTTATTTCTAAATATTTTTAAAAATTCTCAAATACCTTCTTGAAAACAAAAAGTCCTACCTTCCTTTCCATTCCATATATTGTTATTCCGACTTTTTCTTACAAATATAATTTTACATTTCTAACTTATTGAGAAATTGCTAGGGTATTTTTGTCATTTTAACAACACTTTTTACCAAACACATCTATGACTTATTATCAGTGTGAACACTTCAATCCAAACAAGTAATTGCTTATATATCATATCAGTTTTAGCACTTAAAAATGTTTTTCAGCACTTAGAAACCTATCAGCTAATCCAAACAGATTCTTAGTACTCAGAAAAAAGTTCTGTTTTGGGGCAAATTATGTTGGGCCGAGGCCCATTTTATTGATATCAGAAAAAAAGTTTCTCCCTTTTTGCCTTATATATTTTGTGGGTCCATTGTGGTAGTAGGTCTGATAATAGTTGCTTTGCATATTTGTTCTTCATTTATTCACCATTTTGGTTCTAATTATGCATGCTCCCTTGTTAACAAATAACATCATCAGTTGCCTGTTAAATCTTGATTCTATCATTCGTCCAAAATTATCTAGAAGCGGAATTTGATTCATAAGCCACTGAGGAAGACCAAATCAAGCACATGCTAATAGAAATTTTTTATTTCAGCTCAAGCAAATCAGATCTGGCTTGATTCTCTCACAAATTTTACTCCAAACTTGCAACACTAGGCACCATGATCAGATAGGTATCTTCTAACACTGCACGTAATGAGACAAACTTGTGTGGGATCTAAGAATAACGCAATCTATGCATGTATCATTGTATCGTTAGAAGATCTTTACTAGGAAATGAAAATACTCGACAAATTGCTGCACTAGTAACCAACAATGGTAGCTGAAGCACATATAAAGTTGAATCACATGCATAGATGAGTCTGATAACAACAATTCACAGGCTTCACGAGTTCAAACTTAATCCATGATATAGCATCCTACAGACCGAATAAAGCAACAAACTCCAATAATTCTTATTATTATTTTGAAAATGGAACTCCAATAATTATTTAATAGCCTTTTCAACTCTTTAACCTGTGTCTCCAGTATACCTGCTTCACATACTACATAACCATCAAGACCATTTTCACTACTGTTCTCTACCCATTCAATTCCAAGACAACAAAGAGGAGACTTACAGATTTCACAATTTAACATTACGATTTAAGAAGCCTTCTCAACTACAAAGTGATCTAACATAGACATCAATTTGCAATGGAGGAGGAGTTTCATTAACTGAACAGGGATACATCTTGATAAGATACTAACAAACTAGAGTAATACATTTCTATTGAGCACTAACATTTCTTGTACAATCAACTGCATTACCAGGAAAGAACCAAATGGGTAAAAGGGAAAAAAGATTAGGGTGCTTAAGAGGCAATACCTTCACCAACGCAATGTTGGCTGGGATGACAGGTACTTCCCCACTTGCAAATCCAATAACCAGAATTTGTGCCCCCCAATTTAATAGCTTTAAGCTATCTTTTGTAAGCTTCCCACCGACTGGATCATACAAGACATCAACCCCTTTGAGCTTTCTTGACTTCAGGAAGCCCTTGACACTTTCAATGACGTTTGCACTGCTCAAGTCTACTGCATGATCAACACCTAAAGATTTCAAAAACTGCACCTTTTCATTTCCCCTAAGATTCAACAGACAAGACAAGGATAATTTTAGTACAAAAAAACTTAAACCAACTTTCTTGTACACACAAGAATCTACAAGTACCTAGCCACTGCAATAACTGTCGCACCACAAGCCTTCCCAATTTGTACTGCCGAGAGCCCAACGCCTCCAGCTGCTCCAAGTACCAGTAAAACCTACAACGTGTAACCAATATACGTCGCATGCTTTCAGGTGTATAAACAATAAATTATAAACAAAATGGCATAAGCCTTTTCTGCCCAAACAGGGAAGGTGACATACCTGTTTGGGACGCAGCTGTGCTCTATGCACCAGAGCCACATGTGATGTCCCATATGCAACAGGAAGTGCACCAGCTGCAATTAGATCACATCCATCAGGTACTTGAAACCTTCAATTACAAAACAAAGTTAATACACTTTTTGAACCATTGAATCAAAACAGAAAAGAGAACATCTAGTTTGTATCATATACAAAGACCAATGCCCTTCCCATTTTTAGCAAGTTTTAGTGTATTTTGAAATATATATGCACCAAGTACCAAACACAATCTACACTAATTTCAATTGTTTAATCAGTCAATCAATTAACTACACCTCAATCCAAACTAGTTAAATTGAATTATGTAACTCATCGAAATACATTGACATTCCGTTCAATTGGGCCCAAATCATTTCACTACTAATTGAGATCATTCCAAAACTGTTGAATAAACTAGCTTTCTACAGAAGAGAGATAAGGAAGAACTAACAAGTCGGATTCATCGGCGACGATGAATTGAGCAAATGAGCCAAGGGCAACAAAAGAGCAAACGTGGTCTCCAATTTTGAACTTAGTGACATTAGGGCCAACGGCTTCAACAACACCGGAGTAATCGGAGCCAGGGATGAAGGGTAAAGGGGGTTTCTCTTGGTATTTGCCAAGGACTTGGAGATAATTTGCGAAATTCAAGCTGGTGGCTTTGATTCGAACTCTAACGGAGGTTGGCGATTCCAAATTAGGAATAGGGTGGGAGGTTGAGAGATCGAGTGATGAATTCTCCGAGGCATTTGGTGGCAGAGTTGGGTCGCCCAGTTTTCTTACAAGTAGAGCTTCCATTTCTTCCCAGTATCTTCTCTTATGCACTCCAGAGTCCAGAAACCCAAGGTGTGTTCAGTATGAAGGACAAGACACGTACGTTACGAAAGGAAAGAGGCCAGCGAGAGAGGTTGAATACATGCTATATTTGTTGAATCTCGAATATAATTATTTGTGAATACAAGTCAATTGTATTTATTCAATAAATATAATTATATCAAGTTGTATAAATCACTTGTATTAGGTTAAGTATATTAACTAATACAATTTATATCAATGAATATAATTATATTAATATTGTATTTGTATTTATATGTTATCTTGTGTATTTGTATTTATGTGTTACCATGTGCTTGTGTTTGTATTTGTTGCTTTATATGTTTGTATTTATATTTGTATATGTTACCATCAGTTGCCTTGAAAAATTTATCATTGAAATAAATCATTTGTATTTTGAAATCAGAGACAAAAATATGTATCCTTGAAATATTTGATTTGTATTACTGCAAATAGTTTATATAGTTGACGGTTACCATTTGTATTTGTATCACTATCACATGATCTGTATTTATATTATAAATACACATCTGATACAATTATATTTTGCCAATTACAGAGAAAGGAAGAGGAGGAGGAGGAGGAGGAGAGCGAGCAACAGAGGAGATTTTTATTATGATAAAATCTTAATTATAGCTATAAAGTTTATTTTTTTAAAACTATAATTGTGTATAGTAATATCACATTCACATGTTTGCCATATTATATAATTTCTTCCTTAAATTAACACTTTAATGATTTTATTCAAATTTTAAAATAATCATGTGGTTTATTCTAATTGAGCCAATTATTGTATTCAAAAGTAAATCAACCCTCTTTTAAGTTAAAGTATGCTAAAATCACATTGTTTGGTTCAAAAATAACTTGAGAGTGATGGATAATGAAGCTCTTTCCGGAGCTTGGTGTGATGAACCACCACATCATCATACCACCTAGGCACCATGTGACATAAAGTTATCCAAGTGGAAGACTTCCATTGGAAGAAGAGTAGTTCTTGGGGGAATATTCTAGAGATATATGGAGAATTCATTGGAAAACTTTAGAATTTCATGGATTTGCATATGAGGTCCTTTGAATCTTCTAGTTATGTAGAGTATTTTCGAAAAAAGACTTATTTGTAAATATTTAGGAACTTGTATAACAATATTATTATTTATATATTAACCCTTAGATAAGTAGTATAAATAGAAAAACATTCATTTGTAAAACCATCAAGCAAATCTTTCAAGTATTGAGCAATATAAAAGTTTTCTTAAGCAATCCTCTTGTGTCTTTCTTTAGTTCAACATTCTCTTACCGATCTAGTATTGAAAATCTTACTTTGAGCTTGCAAAATTGTGAAAAATTTGTGAACATGTTGTCAAGTGACACATAGTATGCTTAGTGAAAGTCTAAGTTTGTGATAACATGGTGTCACAACAAAGGTTAATATTAGAAAATGACAAACAAGAGAGACATTAGCGCTGCTAGCACCGCCAATGTCAGACAAGATGTTGGGAAGAAACACCGGAATAGGAGAAAGAATGATAAAAAAATGATTAATTGTTGTCCGACCCAACATCAAGAGAAGCACTGACATTCCACTCACCTTCGACTACTAAAGAGAGTAATGACGAACATGTGGAGTTGCCCACAGACGTCACGCCTAGAATAGAATGGATCGTGAAGATTGACACTACAAGGCAACCTGTGGAGATTTTTGATAAAAGTTTCAACGAGGTCGATGAAAAGATCAAGACTCTTAAGGACTTCACCCTTGAGGAAAATGACAACATTCGAAAAGAATTGAATGGGCATAAGCATGCGAAACTGGAAAATGAAGGAAACCATCACTTTCTTGAATTGTCAAGTTATGGAAGCATTAAGCACGATTGAGACCATGAAGTCCAAGATGGAAGCGCTCGAGGAACAGATTGAAGCTGGAGAATCCACGACATCCGACAAAGATAAGGAGGCCAAGATTGAGGCTCCTAAGCTATCAATGTTCAAAGGCGTTTGTGATGCACAAGAGGTAGAAGAAGAAAGATGGGTCATTACACTTATGCACCCTATGGAGCTCCAGTCATATTCCCCATCTAAAGCACCCTATGGAGCTCTAGTCTTGTTTCAAAAGAAGAAAGATGGAATTACACTTATGCATAGAACATCGAGCACTTAATAAAGTGATCATAAAGAACAAAAACCTTATCCCTCTTATTGATGACTTGTCTAATAGACGTGGACATGCCAAGCACTTTACCAAGATGGATCTTCAAAATGGTTACTATCAAGTTTGCATAGGGGAAGGGGATGAGCCAAAAATGATGTGTGTGTTGAGATATAAAGCCTATGAGTGGTTGGTGGCTCAACCAATGCACCTGTGACCCTTTGCACGTTGATGAACAAGATCTCACATCCTTACCTAGACTAGTTTACAGTAGTGTACCTAGATGACATAGACATCTACAACAATACCTTAAAAGGAGCATATGGAGCACTTGCATAAGGTTTTCCAGGTCCCATGAAAAAATGAGCTTTACATCAAACATGAGAAGTGTGAGTTTTCCCAGCAGTAGGTAAACTTCTTGGAACATGTTGTTAGATAGGTGTAAAGTATCCAAGAGGGGAGGCACTCATGAAAATAACTGAACTTAGATCTTTTGTTGGACTTTCTAATTATTATTGTAGGTTTATCAGTGACTACTCTACTAAGGCCCCCCCACTTTCCATCCTTGCTCAACTTTATAAGTATCAGGTCTATCCAGTATGACGTTTTACAAGTTATGATATTCTCCAATGAGATAGTCTTGCATCCAGTTCTTTCCCATACTTTTCATTGATAAAAAGTGGTCCGGTAGTGGACTATCCTTCTTGAACAGTTGGTTGTGTTGCCATTTAAATACTTTTCAAGAAGTTATCCTTAGATGAAAAGCCTTTGTTATGATGCCAATTGAAATACTTTATCACCCTAACCAACTATCCAATTAGGTGATAGTTATCATATGGTTGCATTAGGTTCAACAACTATAACTAAGATTTGTCTAAGAATATGTGACAAAGTAAAGAACACATAGATGTATCGTGGAAAATCTCCTTGCTTAAGGTAGTAAAAATCATCACTTATAATATGTAGGATTTTTGGCAATCTTCATAATCAAAGGAATGCACCCCAAACACATTAGTTTATTCCAACTATTTTACTCAGATATGACTAATAACTCTAGTCTTATACTTAACAAAACCTCAACTCACACACTAACACTTTACTTAGTCACAAATACAAATTTAATTCTATCATGACTTGAGTCCACATCCAACGCGTGACCGATACTTAGGATCATAAGGGATCACAACCAGATCCTTAATACTGGCATGTTGCTAGTGATTAAACTAACACTCTATGAATTGCAAGTGGAAGCTAAAACATAACTGATTAATAGGTTAAAATACTTAATGTATAATTGTATGAAATGACTGAAAATTCATGAAAAAATTGAACAACTAATGTCTAAAATAAAACCTTTACTGACTGGAATGAAATGAAATAAGTTTGTCGGGGCATGGCCCCCCTCAAAAGCAAATACTGTATAAAATAATATTTTAACTATATTGACTACTCCATGAAGTCCTGGAATGATGAGGATCCACCAAATGTTGAATAGAAAAGTTGTAACCTATCTATCCTTGAATTTGAGAGTGAACACCTGAATCTACATCATTATAGGATACAGAATAGAATAAAGTATGTGATTAGTATGTGAAGTGTACTTTGTATGTAAGGTGACACTAAACATAAAATATTTATGATAGGAACAAGCTTTCAATGACTAATGAGTTTCGATAATCATGAATATATGGAATGGATAAAGGAACATCTTCAAATCAGTGTATAAAGATCATTTAGTAATCTGCTCTAAAAGTTTATAAAAGTAAATCTATTTCTATAGCTCTGAGTTAAAAACACATCTAAAACTGCTACTCTAAGATACTTTTAGTGGGGAGTTTCTTACAACTAACAAATATCATGTGAGCTTAAGTTGTCAACGTATAATCCAAGTTGGGCGGTTTGCCTATACCTTGCTAGTATATAGAACATGTCTGTCTAATGTGGACTCACTATTAAGCCTCTTGGATTATAGAAGCCGGCTATTGACGGTTTGATTAAATTTTACGGTGACACATATTTAGAGGGCGTGAGTTTAATTTTCTAAACTCATTTCCTCTTCGTGCTAAATATTTCTTCTAAAATAATCTGTTTATACCGATATAATCATAAATAAATAAAATTATTTATTAGTCTAAATCAAGTGTGAGACTTTGTTCAAAATCATCTTTCAAGTAATTTATGCTAAAATTGAAACTTGTGCCATGCGAAATTCAGGCTTGCAAATTATTAAGGTTAAAGAAACTATTGAAATCATGTTGAACTGATTCAATAAGGTTTAAAACCAAGTAATCAATCAGAAACAAAAACTTATGATGGAATAACATAAATTGAGTAATGCCCTTACTTGAATTCTAAACATTATGTAGTAATTTTTTGAAAGAAAGTACAATTTTGGTATGAGAGTGAAAGGATAATCTCATTGAAGCTTTACATACATGAGAGAAGAAGATTTCTGGTGCGGGATGTGACTAGAACCTTAATTTGAGCTAGTCTTGAGGTCTATTTTAAGTTTGGGAGTTAAGAGCGAAGAATAGGAGATAACTGAGTGATAAATCTGATATACTTTCCTAAATGATATTAAAGATTTGTGGCATAGGCTTGAGAAAGAAAGAAAAGGACAAAAGTACCCCTAAAATATGTTTAAAATTTATAGAAACGGTGTTCCAGGAACCACCCTGTGACTCATGGACTGTCCCACGATTTGTGGGCCAAGTCATGGCCTATAGGTGGCTTTTTGCCACTCTCTAGATCAATCACATGAGTCAATCTCCTGATTCGTGGGCTATCCCACAATTTGAGAGCCAAGTCGTGGGAACCTAGCAGATAGGAGTGTCTCTAATAAGATGATCATAACTCTTTATGCGGAACTCAAGTTTACGAATGGTCTGTGGTGTTGAAATGAAGACTCTTAAGGCCTTTAACATAGTGGGTAATGAGACATAAATATTCATATTTTAGGAGATATTCTTGTTTGAAATTGCTCCTTATAAGAACTTATACGAATACTCAAATGGTAAGGAGGCTTTCAACTCACCAAGCTATATGTATGGAGTGTAGGGCAATTTGAACTAAAACAAAAATTTAGTCAATATAGTTTTGGGCTCAGGCTTGGCTTATCTACATATATATCCGATTATAAACACCAAACATTCAAATTGAGTATATCATTTTATTTTTCTTTGGATAAAAAAACGTCAAGTCAAACATACAATGGGAAAACGCATTCACCTATTCTTTTATCATTTATTACGGATGCAAAGAAACTTATTTAGTGGGAGTTTTTTTACCATGAAAATTAAATATTTTTTACTTTATTTAAGTTTTTTAAAGTTGGAGTTGTGTTTGATTATAGTTTTTGCAAGTAATATTTAGAATTTGAATATATTTTTCTAAATATGATCTACACCCGCAATTTCTAAAAACTAGCAAAATTACTCAACTTGAATAATTTACATGAAATATACAATCAAATCTATTTTAAAGGAGTAATATCTCAAAATGAATAGCTACATATATAATGTCATAGATTGGATACCATATACAAGTTATTGCATAATATTATAAGTATATTTTTTCAATTTATTTGAAATTATTGAAGTTGAAATTGAATACGAAGTTATATTTTTTTTAACCCCTCCTTGGGAGCTCTCACGTTTTTTCTCCATTGATGACTCGAACTCACCCCCTTAGGGTGGAGTTGTAAATATAACTTTTACAAATAATAACGATTGTTTGAATGTATTTTTTCTTTAAAAATATTAAATAAGATTAAATATGAAATACAATTTAAATAGGGTCATTTTTATAAGAATAAAAAAAATTAAGGAAAAATTTGAAACAAAAAACAATATAGGGAAAGTGAACAAGATTTTGATCAGTGTTTTTCAAATTTCAAATACAATTTAAAATTTTCATGATCAAACACTTATTTTCAAATAAAGTGAAAAACAAATTCGCAAAAAATAATCTCATAGCCAAATGGATCCTTACTTTCAATAATTGAAGTCAACTATATATAGTTTCGTCGTTAAATCACATTTGGAATTAGAGATAATATCCCAAAAATGATTTTACTTTTTTGTTAAAAAAATAACTCCCAACATTTTTTTTTTGGAAAACCTCATGCGAACCCACAATCTTTGTCACATTTTCGGTTCATCGGGTGAGCACTATGTGGTTATCTTGTTCACTGTGCAATAACTCACAAATCACACAAAAAATATAAACCGTATTAGACAAGCCTCATACGACAAGCCCATAATTAAGTAGGCAGATGGAGGCTGAATTTGTTCCCGATCATAACTCCTATCATGATATATATCATCACTATTTTAAAGTAATCTAGCAATGATTTGATGTCAACCATTAAGATTAAATTCATCTAGTAGAATCTAAACTAATAGCATACTTTATCCAATACGATCATCTAGCTATACATAGAGATTTTTCACCATATGTTCACTTTAGAGGGACACGAAGAAACATTTAACATTTCATTCTCTTTGCGAAAACTTCTTTATGTACAAGCATTTGGAAGGAATTTTATGCTCATTTCATCGGCAGTTATAAATATCGAGAAACCAAACTAGTGTTCATGAAGTATTCTCTCCGAACCATTTTACTTGTTATTCTTGTAATAAATAGCTAGATATTTCAAAATAATTGTTATTTTCGAAAATCACGACATAATTAAATATATTTTTCCTATAAAAATTGTGAGAAAAGTTAAAGATGGTTTTTTGGACAATATAGATTTCTCTAGAATGTCCTAGTGTAGAAACACACAAAAATCTTGAAGAAATATTTAGATATTCTAGAGAAATTGCTAGACTATAAGTTCACTAGAACTTATATTTTAGAGATGATATTTTGTAGAAAATTATAGAGTAGTCTAAACCAAAAAAAAAAAAAAACAAATCCAATTAAAGTGTCTTTTTTCATTACAAAGTTCTTCTTTCCAAATTCTTCCTTTAACCTTCTAGTTTCCTCTTCTTTAGTTGAATCTTCCGATCTTAGTTAATGATCTTGGGCTAGCAGAAAGTCTCATCGATTATACTTTTATGCTGCTATTCTCTACATGGTATCAGAGCCATAGTCGTAGATTGGCTTGTGGTGTTATTTCAAGATTGGGTTGTTGATAAATTCAACTAGTTTGTGTAGATGAATTTAAGCGGTTGTGTTAATGGATTGAGGATGAAGTTGTTGAATCAGTCCAATTATAAGATATGAAAACATGTATGGAATCATACCTTGTGGGCAAGGATTTGTGGGATGTTGTGAATGGGAGTAACACAAGTCCTCCTGTTGATTGACTGGAAAATAGCAGTGCGTACAAGAAGTGGAAGCAGATTAATGAGAAGGTGGAGTTTATTCTAAAGAGGACAATCTCCTCTGGTTTATTTGATCATATTATAAGGTGTAAATCAGCTTATGAAATATGGAAGACCCTCGATCAGTTGTTCAACAAGAAGAATGAAGCTCAGTTACAGATACTGAAAAATGAATTGTACAACACCACTCAAGGTAATCTTTCTATCGCCGAGTATTTTCTAAAGATTAAGAACTTATGTTTTGAGATATCTTTGTTGAATCTGAACCAGGCTATCTTTGAAGCATGAATAAGAAGAATAGTCATTCGTGGTCAGAAACCTGAATATATTCCATTTGTGTCATCACTTCAAGAATAGACTCAATATCCATCCTTGGAGGAATTTGAGAATTTGTTATCGTCACGGAAATTACTAGACAAACAATTGGTTGGTGTATTAGTCGAAGGAGAAGGCAATGCTCTTGTAGCCGACAAGAGGAACTTTAAAGGAAAATCAAGAGATATGTTGCAATATGAAATATCATGTGGTTCAAGTTCGCCTGGAAAGAAGGAAGAACCTTCTAATTATTATGGTAAGAAGCTTCCCAGATGCTATCGATGTGGAAAAATAGGACACATAAAAAGATATTGCCGAGCCAAGGAAAGTAATATGGATCAAAAGGTTGCTGTTGAAGAAGAAGAAGAAGAAGAGTGGGAAAAGTTCTTAGTAGCTGAGGCTCGAACAATAGATGCCATGATTTCCATCAATCTTGAAAGAGACTGGATCGAAGATTCAAAATATAATACGGTCGATCACGTGGAGGAGCAAGACAATAATGTCATCAGTATGAAGCAAGAAACTTCTAAAGATGTTTATAGTGGTGATACGGTAGTTGTTATCGTAGAAATCCTGAACATGCAATATCTAAAAGTATATGTGCTAGTGGCGACCTTAACAAAGAAAACATTGACGGAAATGTATTGAAAGTTGAAGTATCTGGTCAATCGTCTGTCATATCGAGGTCAATCACTAGCTTAGATCAAACATTGGTAGCAGAGAGAAGATAGAGATCAAATAGAGGAAGAAGCTAATATTGAAGTCTCAGAGGCAAACAATATGATTTTTGAAAGCTTGGAAGCTACTAAAAAGTTTATCGACGACATGATAAGAGAATATGGAAGTGGATCCTATGTTGGTGTTGAGACTTCCCAGGAAATTGATAGTGTTTCTCTGGATAATATAATTATCGAGAAGTTCAGAGAAAGGGGGAGTGTGAGAACTCAACAAGGAGATAATCTACATGGATCAACTGACGATGAAGAATCTTTATCATTTGAAGAACCAAGAGGAATCCGGAGAAACTGCTGAGATTTGCACCAAGGCGTGGCTCAAAGCTTCGTTTGAGTTCTTTCACGACAAGTGTGGGGTAATTTCAAAAAAACACTTTAAGGGGGAGTGTGAAAAAAAGTTAAAGATGATTTTTTGAATAACATAGATTTCTCTAGAATATCCTAGTGTAGAAACATAGAAAAATGTTGAAGAAATATCTAGATATTCTAGAGAAATTGTCTTGAAGAAATATCTAGATATACTAGAGAGATTGCTAGAATATAAGTTCACTAGAACTTTCTTGTAGATATTTTAGAGATGATATTTTGTAGAAAATCATAGAGTAGTCTAAACAAAACAAAAAAAAAAACAAATCCAATTAAAGAGTCTTCTTTCAATTACAAAATTCTTCTTTCCAAATTCTTCCTTTAACCTTCTAGCTTCCTCTTCTTTAATTGAATCTTCCGATCTTAGTTAACGATTTTGAGCTAGCAGAAAGTCTTATCCATTATATTTTTCTTCTGCTATTCTCTACAAAAATTACCGATTCCACATATTATAATTCATCCGCCTCTTCATATTGATAAAAAGACAATGGCCCCTATTATTATCAAATATATACGGTTTGCTTACACGAAGTAGGTGCACATGTGTTTGTTTGCTGCGATACTCCCAGTCCCATATAGTCCCATCCATTGTTAATTATTTGATAGGCTATAATAAAGTCCCTTCCTATTTTCACCTTCTTCTACTCTCTGTCTTTTAAATAATTTTGACATATTTGTCGTCTTCCAATGGATCTTGCTTCTTTTTATAATAAAAATAATAGTTCTTGATTCCTTTGACATGAAAGTTTGTCTCATCCTATTCCACTATGTTTTGGGAGATTAATAACTAATCCTAGCTAGCCCTTCTACTTTTTTTACTATATTTGCACTTTTGGTCATGCAATACAAATATAGTCGTTAATCAGAAGCGTATTCATGATTTTGAAATGATGGAAATATTGTTTTGAAAAAGTAAATTTAAGATATAAATTTAATCGGTTTCACAATTAGGTTCTTGTCACTAAAATATTAAAATTTTAAAATTATAGGTCTAAAATATTTTTTATCTATCCAATTTTAGGAAGGAAAATAAAACAAGATAGATAAAAGATTCAAATTTCTAACATCACATAGAGAGGTGCATCCAATTATAATCACACAACATTATATGAACTTTGAGTGTGGATTCACACATCTATATTTAAATATTTCTTAAAAATATATAACATTTCTATAAATAATTTCGGGAAGGAAGCATGAATTCACGTGAACCTGATGACCGTCTCCTGAATACGCCTCAAACTGTTATCCTAATATGTTTTATTTTATTCTCTATTAGTCCATTAAATATAATTAGAATTTAAATCTTTTTTTCCTCATAATTTTATTTTGAATGTTGAGGTAATTAGGTTCTTTAAAATAATTTGACATAATTGTGGACTTCCGGTGGATCTTGCCTACTTTTTTATAATTGTTCTTGATTCCTTTGACATGAAATTTCATCTTTTACTAATAACGGAAAAGGGTTAAAATTACCATTGAACTATTTGAAATAGCTCATAAATATCTTTTATTTATGTTGGGGATCAAAACTATTCTTGTTGTCTCTGTTTTGCACCACAAATACCCTTAAAATGTTATATTTGCCATATGTGCTGACATGACAGTCCACCTAGGTAGTCCAACATGACAAAAATCTCTTCCTCTCAATTATGTGTTGTTCTTCCTTGTTCATCTCTATCACAATTTTTTTAATTTTTTAAAAAATCAAAAATAGCTCTTTCATTGTTCTTGTTTGAGTTATTGTTCAGACTTTGAAATTTCAATTTTGAAGTGCACTGAAGTTCGTTTGAGATAGTAGTTGTGTGTTGAATGATCGAGTTCATTGTTTGAGTTTTTTATGTCATCGAATTTGAGACCGAAAATTTAATTCTCAAGGTCGAAAATGTTGAAGAACTCTTGAAGTCATTCTTTTTGTGTTGAAACTCGAAAATAACTACTCATTTGAAAGCTTGTTGGTGAGAAATTTCTAGATTTTGTTGATTTTTGAAGTGCAAAAATTTGAAGAGATTTAATTGAATGTTACTAAAAATTGCTTGGATATTGCAATTGAAGCTGGAAATTAACATTTAACAACTGATTTCTTAGTTTGATTGTTGATATTTGAAGATTTGAGTTGAAATCCCAAAAAAATATAAAAAATATATGAAAGAGTTCTTAAAAGCTTGAAAATCTAAAAATCGATTTTGAGAATCCATGACCCCAAAACCAACAATGAACTCGATCCTTCAACACGCAATCACAACCTCAAACAAACTTCAGTACACTTTGAAATTGGAGTTCTAAAGTTTGAACAACAACTCAAACAAGAACAATAGAAGAATTATATTAGATTTTCTTTTTGTGATAGGGATGAACAAGGAAGAACAACATTATTGAGAGGAAGGTATTTTTGGCATGTTGGATTGCCTGGGTGGACTGTCATGTCAGCTCTAATGGCAAAGATAACGTTTTAAGGGTATTTGTAGTCCAAAACATAAACGACAAGGGTAGTTTTGATCTCAAACATAATTAAAGGCTATATATGAGCTATTTCAAATAGTTCGAGGGTAATTTGGATCCTTTTCCATACTAATAATAATAATCACTAATGCTAGCTAGTCCTTGTACATTTAATAGTTACACTTTTGGCCATGTGAAACAAATATTGCTGTTGTCATTTTTGTTCTTTACCAAGCAATTATCGCCTCATTTATGTATCTTTTTGTTCAACTATACTCATCCCTCTGTTCATTTTTATTTTACACAATTTCTTTTTCTAGAATTAAAATGATATGAATTTTAATTATATCCAAACTTTGATTGAAATTGTTATAACAATCCCAAATTTTAGTCATGATCTATTACCCCTGCACTATTTAATAGTGTATTTTACAGATATTTAAGTGTTTACTGGACATCATAAATATTGCATCATCATAAATAGTAACTTGTCCAGCTGGGCACTTATATGTCTTTAAAATACACTATTAAATAGTGCCGGAGGTAATAGGTCCTGCCCAAAGTTTGGATTGTTACAACAATTTCGATCAAAGTTCAGATATATTTCAGAAATTTTTCCATATATATATATATATATAACTAAAAAGAGAGGGTAATTTGTAGTACTTTTTATATATGTCTAGATTTTTATTTTAAAAATATTGAATAAATATAATTTAATTTAGCGTTGAAAATTAATTAAATTAACTCTTGAAAAATACAATATGATAACTAAAAAGAAACAAAGGGAGTATCATGCATATATTTGAATGAAAAATATAATAAAGATTTCCGTTTAAACAAGCAAAATGAGAGGTTATGGCATGAAAGTCTTTCTTTTATAGTCTCCTTTCACCAGTTCAAACGGGTTGTTTGGCTTCTTAAGTATTTGAGTAATAACAGGCGTTTTTTAAAGTAAAAAAATTAGTTTTCCCCCGTCTCTCAAAAAATATTTTCCAACATAATTTTTAAAGTTTATCTAAATAGGCCAGTCTATGTTCATCTGATTTATATTTCCAAATATTATTTTCATATTTCTAAAAGTTGCAGAATATGTGAACTTACAAAATTATCTTTACAGGACAACAACACATGAGTTTATTTGGATTGACTTAAAAGTTGGTTAAATCTACTTCTTAAGTCATTTTTTGCTTTTCGAAACGTTTGACAAAGTTAAAAGTAACTTAAAATAAGTTTGAAATGACTTAAGAAAAGTTAAAAACCAAAAATAGGACTCCTACTTTTTATTTTATTTTTACTTAAAAGTCACTTAATATTTGTCTTTTTTTATTTTTGACTTAAAAACTATTTTTTTTAACCTATCCAAGCAGACTATTAGACACGGGGTACAAGAACAGGTCTTAATTCATGTCCAGCAACACTAAAATTAGAGGATTGTAATTCTTAAGGTTACATTTTCCCGTCAAAACAGATAAAACATCAAAAATTGTCAGCATTTTATTGTGCTTACTGATTGAGAATTTTTCGAGTTAATATCTCAAAAGGTCGCTCAATTTTGAAAATTAATGTAGCAAAGTCATTAAATTTTATGTTATATTTATAAAATAAGTATTTCTAAAAATGAACCGACGGTGTATTTCTTGACCACTATCCATGAGGAGAAGTTAATCTGGAAAGAAGTTAATCTCTAATAAAATCATTCAATTTAAATTTTTGTATCAATAAAATCTAAACTAATAAACAAAATGACTCAAAATTACTACTTTATGATAGATTAGTAAATAATGCAAGATAAAGATAAATTTATATATGTTGCTGTTTATTTTTATAAATTATCAATAAAATATTATCTCAAAATCGACTTAATTAACGTCCGACATTTATATAATAATATATGCTACTTGGACTCATGAAATCTCGACTTCATCTTTCACTTGTTGGAGTTCAGGAATAGCAATAAACTGCCCAACACATCATTCAGAAACTCCGAGGCGGACTCATATCTCAGGGTTACACGTGTAATTGTCAACTTCGAAAAAAACATATATATATGTATGTCTATTTTGAGAAATTGATAGAAACTAGAATATAGTTAATTGTGTACCTATGAAAAACATAATATTGACATTGTGTTATTGGTATAAACTAGTGAAACCATCCTTGAGACCACGGATCAAATTCAGCTAAAGCCTTTTTTTTCATTATTTTTATTTTAAGTTTAGCTTAAAGCTCATTATTTTTATTTTAAGTTTAGATTAGGGCTTATATTTGAGCTAAGGTAATATTAGTATACCTGAAATCTTCAAATTCTGGATTCGCCTCTGCAGAAACTGGTCAACACATTAGTCATCCATGCCGTTGTGAATGATACCCACATTCATCCTTTGGTGGAAGAATTAACCAACCCAAATCTTAAACTAAACACTGTTTTCTAAAGCAAGTCATAAAATAAAATAATAGGAAAACAATTTTAAAGCAATTAAAAAGATTGAGTCTCCACAAATTCAATTAATAGTCAAAATATTTATGGAAATTAATCCCTAAAAACTGAAAGTCATTGCACCAAAACTCTAAATACTCAAGAATGAGGATGCAACCAAACATAAATCTAATAGTTTAAAGTGTTTATGTCCGAAAAGAAGGACAAAAAAAGATAGAATAACCCACTGCAGCCTGAAAGAGTAGCTCACCCTTTGATTCAATTGGTCACGCTTCCTTCAACTAATGTCTCGTATCAGCCACTTGAATATGCTATGTACTCAACAAGAAAAGAGCAAGTTCAATATCAGTACACAACCACAATGCACACATGGCTAGCTCCAAACTATGAATGTAAACAAACAAATACGATACAGTAAACACAAGCCAACACATATAACAATAATCACAACCCATAGACTCCAAGTGAAAATATCATGAATCAACCAACACCTGAAACATATCCCACATGATCACTATTACACATATTCGATCCTTTTACGGAATTTACACACAAACTGTTAGTATACCGGCGCGATATCCGAACTAATCAATGTTAGTATTTATATCAGGTGTGGTATCCGAGCCAACCGTTAGTATTTTTGTACCGACATGGCACCAGAGCCAACCAGCAATCACAAACAACCTACAGAATCACAATCACAATGAACAATAACATTTGAAACCTAAGTAAACAGGTTCATTGCATGAGATTATCAACATGATGTCATTTCATATCCTTCCCTATGTTTTTTTCCCCAACATGCATTGCACGAGTGATATTATAAACCAGTAGACATACATATATACATAATTTGAAAAACACAAAACCCAACACCTACATCGAACCAAAAAGCCTCTTGAAAACTCTAAAGGATCCAAACTTTCCCCTTGTTATTGCTTTGACTTGTTCTTGGTCTAAAATAATAAATGTTTATAACAATCAATCAAAAATGGCCTAAATAGGAGAGTAATGAACTTACCTTTACAAAATAATTTGGTGAAAAATTGAGAGTAGAAACTACCCTAATTTGTCCCTCTCAAACCCAAGAACAATATAATGTTGCAAAAAATAGGAGGTTTTGAATCTTTCTGCATAAATTCTCGACTTACCTTGTTATAGCGGTTGTCATCCCGCTATAACACTTGCACGTGCCCACTATGCCAGCCTATCATCCGTTATAGAGGATTGCACGAACTTTAGAGACTCAGAAACCCCTGAAAAGTCTCTTTTTCCCAACATACATTAGACCTCTAACGTTCCAAACTATCTGTAGCGACCCTAAAAATTGATAGGTGAAACTAGAGCCTAACCTATGAATCTTAAAAGTTTTAGCATAAATTGGAGTTATGAAATTTTCCAAAAATTTGACTAAGTATAAGTTCAAGAGAGGGTTCAAGGAAGGCGAAAGGCATCACAGCCTTTCGAAGCTCCCTTGAACTTCGCCTTAGCCGGATGGTAGATCATTCCAAGTCCCTTAGAAGCTCCCTTGGTAATTGCCTTAGTTTTATTTAGGCAATCCAAGGGAGGCATAAAAAGGGGTAATTTCATAATTTCCTTTTTGGTCTAAATTAAATGGGTATAACCTAGTTTATTTATATATATATATTTATGATATAAGTAGGTCATTTGAATACTCCTATGGATATGCCTTAGCTTTAAAAAAATAAAAGCCAAAGGCAAAGTCCAAGGGAGGGTCCAAGGCTAGTGGATCACTTCAAGGACCTTAAATTCTCCCTTGGACTTTGCCTTAGTTTTATTTGGTAAGTCCATGTGGGCAAGGGGCGTTTTCATATATATTATTTTTAAGTTAAATTAAGAAGTGGATATATTTTATATTATTTCTAAATAACTATATAAGGTATTAAAACATTTAATATGGTATTTTAGAATTCATTCTTCACTTTTCCCTAAATCAAAACCCTTCTCTCCTAAAAGGTTCTCTCTAGAACTCCATTGAAGGGCTAGGTCAAGTTCAAGCTAGGGTTGAAGGTTTCAAGTGTTTTCTTCTCCAAAATTCGTTGGATTCATGAAGGTTAAGGTATGGGGATCCTTTATCCTGATTATTCTTCCCTTCAAGGAGCTCAATCCAAATGATTTCAAAGTTCTTCCAAAAACACACAAAAAAACCCTAATTTTGATTCTAAGTATGGGTTCTTGCATTAAATGATTTTTAATGATGATTTATGCTATTATTGATGGTTTTAAGAAAGAAAATTCCATGAACCCATGTCTTTCCAAGTTTCCTAAACTTGGCTTATGAAGTTGGTTGAATGTTTATGATTGAATGATGATGGAATTATGCTTAGATTGAGTTGAATAGTTGTTTTCTATTATTATCTATGTTTATCTATTGTGAATTGTTGAAGAATTGATGAGTGGTGATTGTGGCTTTGGAAAAAGGGTAAGTTGACTTAACTTCATTGTTAATGTAGAATTGATATAGAATTGTGATAGATTGATGTGTGATCCACTTATGGTGGAGGTGCTTATATGTTGAATGTATTGTGATTATGGCCTTGAAGGCATTGTATGAGGAAGTTGAAGTGTTGACATGATATCATATATGTGAATGTGATGTGAAGGATTTGAATGAGAATTTAATGATGTATAGGTAATCATGTTGTGAATGTAAAGGTGTTCATGTGATCTCAAAGTGATCTTGTACAAGTTGTTATTGTATTGTGATTGTAAGTATGTCCTCTCTTAATGTTCATATGTGATGATGATGGAATGTGAAGGATTTCTATAATGTGATGTATGTCTTGAATTGGTAGACTTAGGTGCCTCTTCTTGATACATGGAAGTTATGGAATGTAATCTCTTGATTTGGTAGGCTTAGGCACCCTTCTCTTGAGTAATGAATGTATCTTGACTTAATGTCTTATTGTATTGAATTGGTATACCTTGAGTTGGTGCCTCTTCATAAATGAATGAATGTCTAGAATCGGTAGACCTAAGTATGGTGCCCTTTCTATGAATGATTAATGAGACTTCTAGGCTATGTCTTGAACCGGTAGACCTAAGCATGGTGCTCCTTCATGATGAGCCTAGGACCCTAAGTGAATGTAAAACCTTGAAGCGGTAGACCTTATGATAGTGCCTCCTTCTTGTGTGAAATGATAGACTTAGAGTTGGTGGACCTGAACGGTAGAAAGCCCTCTCTAAGAAAGTCAGTGATCTATCCTTAATGAACCTTGATCAGTAGATCTTTGTGGTGCTCTTCTTGGTAGATGTGATATGGGTCGGTAGACCTAATGATGGTGCCCTCTCTAGTACATACATGTGAATGAAATTACTCTATGGGAACTAAGGCTAAGCACCGAGTGAATATGGTTAAGATGGTAGCTTTTCCCGAGTATGAGGCGAGAGTACAATGAACATCTTTGGATATTGTGACGACCCTAAAAACGAACTAGTGAAACTAGAGCCTCACATGTGAGTTTGGAGTTGGGAACTTGATGAAGTGATGAGAAATGACTGTGACGTCCGAAAACTAGTCATTTGAACTAGTGAGTTGTAAGGATCAACTTTATATGGTCATATATTTTAGCTCAAAATGAATTAGGTGGACCTTTACCTATCCAATTAAAGGTCTCTGAGTCCTCTTTTCAACGCCGCCGAGTTTGCCCAATTCCGACCTTGGAGTAAAAAGTTATGCCCGAAATATGAAGCACTGTCCTGCTGCAACGAAGGGCGAACTAAGACGGGAAGGGGCACAATTTTTAAGTCAAGAATTTATGGGTCCTTAGTCCTTTTCCAAAATTGACCCTAT